>JASDQU010504254.1:105034-116127 GCA_032191745.1 Picea mariana | reverse complement strand
TGTACTGCCATATGTTCAAGGGAAGTCAACCTTTACATTTTCATCCATGTGTCAGTTCACCATCATTTGATCCATCACTATTCATCACTATCCTTATTCACTTCGTTTCAATGATTAGGGATGCGTCATGGCCCTCCTTTGACGAGTCTATTTCCGTCGACATTAGCACATTATCCGGGAATTAGACTTAGAAACTAGTCAGTACCTTGGAGCTTGCATGCCTCAATGGAAGGTTTCCTCGCTTTTGACAGTAGGTTTTACATTATTGACCCATGATCGATTGATTCCATGGGTGTTCGACTTCAAATCATCTATTCACATTTCATGGAATGTAATCAGAGTACCTTGAGAGTCATTGTCATCATTGGTTATTTCCCTCGCACTTGTTAACAATTTACATTATTGACCGGTAATCAAGTGGTTTCTACCATGTTCGATGTCAAGACCTCTATTCACATGGATATATTTGTACTATTTGAGATTTATTTTGAGGAACCTGGGGGGACTATCCAATAAACACTCATTTTTGTTATCTTCCTTCTCCACGATACAATGGATATTATGAAATTGTGATATATTTTGTGACATAGATCCACATTGTATTGGTATGTGGCTATGTTCTGTCATGTTGTAGATCCACTGTGTACAATATCTTGGATACATTTTGATCAATTCATAGAGATATGGATCCACATTGTATGTTTGGTGGCCATATCCTTAGTCGATGATTTCATGGATTCGTAGTGTATTGGTCAGCAGCCATGCTTTGATTTAGATTGTTTTGAGCATGTGTATGCCTACCTCAGGGATGATATATGTATATCGATGGATGTTTTATTTCTTTTCCGATGGGTCTCCTGACTTCAGTCCCTTGATTCCACATTATTAAAAAGTACTTCGACCATCTTTTTTCTCCTCTTATCTCACACTTTGGGGGGAACATTTTATACACAATTTTGTCACCCTTTTCTAAGTGTCGTAAAGTGTTGCACTTCACTTTGATAAGTGTTGTAAATTGTCACACTTCACTCTGCTCGGTGGCATTAATATAGAAAATTCCATGGTACATTCTACTAAGTTTCATACCTTATTTGTCACACTTTCCTAAGTTTTTCCACCTCAACACCATTCATGAATGATCCATTACATCCCCTTGAGCATCAAGAAGAAGAAGACATATTCAAACCCTAACAATTTGGCCTTTTTCACTTAGTCCTAGCTTTATTTGACCATGGTCGCTCCCATTTTCACTCTGGGGGAGCGACCATACCCTTGACATAGTGTTTGGGGGGAAACCATGTCACTCTGTCTACCCTTCTAGGGGATCAACCATGTAGATTTGGTTAAATCCCATGACTCTAAGGGCATCTTTCGAGGACTTTATGAATGATTCTTGTTTTTTTTTCTTGTTTTCATAGATACGATTCGAGTCTCCTTCTATCCTATCTTGGGAGAAAGAATAACCATGAAGATAAATCAAATCCTAACCTAATCCACCTTATCCTCAACCATATTCCTAATTTACCCTAGTCATTAACCCTTTCGACATCTATACAACCAAGACATTTCAGAGTGAGGGGGACGGAAAAGAGGCATAGCAAACTTATGATCTTGTCAAGGAGTGAAAAACCTTTGTTTATGTGAAAAAGTTGAGTTGGATTCATGTTCAAGGGATGAAGAAGGAATCTTGGAGGATTGCAACATCATTAAGTTGTAAACTTCTTGCTTTTCATTGAATATAAGAACTTGGCCTATTTTTCTTATACTTTCTTGTTCATTTCTTGTCTATTTGATAACTTGGTGTAAGTTATAAATAGGTAGGTTTGTTATTACCTAATCATATATAGTAGTAGGAGAAAGTTTCTCTATTCTTGTAGGTTTGAATTCATGAAGGAGATACTTGGATTGGAGCTCAACCATTGGAGCGGTGAGGAAAAATGTCAAAAATCACATGCACATACCTCTTATCCTTCCCTCTCAACCTTCCCACAAGAAAATATAATGGTTTTTAGGAGGATGTTATTGTTCATTTTTTATAGGTTGTCTCACTTGTAGGAAACCCAAGTGAGGGGAACTCAATCGATCCACAGGGGGAGAATTATCACCACACATACAATGAAGTTGAGGATCCTTTCTCTCCACAATATATTTCCTTGATTTCTAGTAAGGAAGGATAATCCTTGGTGGAGTGTGACTCTTCTAAAATGCCACAAATTTCGATGTTTTCTAGTGGGAATTCCTTCCAAGGGTTCTTCTCTCGGAAGTTGGGACAAAATATATACAAATATTTTCCTAATGATTCCTTCTTCTCAACCTACAAAACATCCAATTATGAACTTAAAGAGCTGAGAATATTAGTTTTAAAATTTTCAAACATGTTATCAATTTCATCCTTTGTGACCCCTACTCCTGTAATAGATTTTGTGAACCTAGAAGTGGCATCTTTGGATCTTCTATTAGTCTTGGAGTTTCCCCTTGAATACTACTTGCATAAATCATAGACCTCATCATATGGAAGCTGAGAGACATAACCTAATCCCATTAGGTTGATAACTTCAAACCATTCATCCCTTATGCCTCTTAGTAGAATTTTTTTCATTGTTTCTTTTCTTAGCTGGATTTGTTTTGATATCTGAAGTTTATACGAAAATCACTCTGCGTATTATTCTAAAATTATGTCCTCTTTTTGCATCATCTTGAATATTTCTTCTTTGAGTTCTATGCCCTTCCAGTAGTATTTTTATTTCTTCAAAATTACTTTCTTCATCTTATACCAATCAATTTTGAATGTTATCCCCACTGATGCCCATAAACCATCAGAGGTTTGTGCCCTTTAGGGTGGCAAGAAACAATTTTAATTTATAGGAAGTAGTAGTGTAATAATATCTCCTACAAATCACATCAAACTCAAATACGAATGCATCAAGGTCTTCACTGGCTAGACCATGAAATTTTGGTAGAGAATATGGGGGCATGTTCATCATTTGTGTTGTTTCAGAAAGATCTATAATAAGGAATTGAAAGGTGACTATCTCCTCATTGTTGTTTCCTATTACTTTTTCATCTACCATCACGTTCCACAAAATGAGAGGTATTTCTTGTGTTATAGATTCTTCATAGGTTGTTTCCACTATTTATGGGTCTTGAATCAGATTAGTTTGTAATTCAATGTCAATTTGTCCTTCTATAGTAAGAGTAAGTATTACCTATGGTATGTGAATATCTTCCTTGAATGGTTCAATAATAGAAACCTTCTTAAGTTCCTCAACTCTTATTTCTAAATATCCTCCTCCAACATTCCCTATCGAGGGGTTAGTGGAGTGGGTGGCACTTGCAACACCACTAGATGGGGCGATAGGGTTTGGTTTATTTTGAGTATTTTTACCTCTAGTTTCCTTAGGATTATTCATAAATTCTTTATCATTATAGAAATTAAAACTACTAAAATTTCCAACATGACAAGGGCTTGTGGAGACTCACCAGAGTATTCTATGTATGATTTTTTTCTTCCTATCTTAATACTTCCACCTTTCGAGTCAAAAAATGTCGGTCCTGAAAAAACTAAAGGAAAACAATTTCACACTCTATTGAGATTAGATCCTTCGACGCTTCTCTGGAAACGACGCCATAATTTTGGGCGAATTATATAATAGTAATTCAGTACATTAATTATTAATCCGAGTTTGTATACTTACGAAGCACCAGGAAAAATATATGTAGAACAAATATCAGAGACACACCATTTCAATAAGCCATGAAATAAATTCAATCTAGTTGTTCATTAACTGTGTACATTCTGAGGTTGAATCAAAGGTTGTATATATATTTTTATACCCAACAATACTTTGTTGGATCCACTTTTTCATTCAGGTTGAAAACCATTAACTTGAACAAAAGCAAAAAAATCAAAATCTAATACATGTAATTAAGGTATTTATCATGGGAAATTGTTGATTAGTAAAGAGTGTCAATCATTAATTGCATTGATTTGTAGCTCTTGAAAATCCTTGTCTAGATAATCACCAATTTAATTGTCAAACAATCAAGAATGAACTCTTGATTTCACAAGAATCAACCAAACTACAAGCATGAAAAGAAAACTGCAACATTAATTTATTAACTCCTCACTACAAAATTCCATTAAATTGTCTACATGAATTGAATTGAATGAATCAATTACCAATAAAATAATTAAAAATTAATCCTAATGTAACAAATTAAATAAAAAAACTAGGGCACTACTTCTAATATGAAGGGGACCTGACCTTCTCTCATAAGTATGCCTGCTAACACTTACAAKATTARGAATGCAACAAAGAAACACACATAAACCAATATTTATATTCCATAATTAACAAAGTACATAGATATATGTTGAACAKAGTTCAATATGCTTTTTCTTAGTACTATTATMAACCTATCAATCMATTTGTTTGGGCACAAATGCCTATGATATTTATACAATTATTTCAAATTAAGAAAAACTAACATTTCTGAACTTCCAATCCTRTGCAATCCACTAAAAATAGTCAGGACATTACAACTTTAGCTCCAAAGAAAGAAATTAAGAAAACATAATCTTGTAACAAGTCATTTTGTTACAATTTCATGACYGAAGGCATGAAATCATAATGAACTTGTGTGMATTATAGGAATTGGTTAGAACGTTGACCAGAAATAACGCCTATGTTGTTGTAGTGTTGGAAAAATTGGATAGTGGATGCCCATGTGTACGTGATTCTCTATAGAACCCATATCTTCGAATAAGMCAAAATGAGTGGCAGATATCTCAACTATCAAGGAAACTATAGTACATGTTCAAAATATTATAATAATGTTCTAGTAATTTCATCAACTCGCGTAATTAACAAATTTCATTCATTAAACAAGGAAAAATGAAATACTTAGGCTAAAATAATTACCTTTGAACCAATAATGTGTTTTGAAGGAGAAATGGTAAAATACATTTCATTATAGGGTAATGGGATGGGAAATGGAAAGGTAAATGGTTAATACAAGGTCCTGTAGACTATACCAAAACACATCAAAACAAAGACCCTAAAATTTCCATTCAATAGAAAAGTACATAACATTGATGTTATTAGGTTTTGGTTTGTTAACTTGTTTCTTTAAATATAAGGAATATGAGCTCTTAACCAATTAAAATTCAATGTATAAGTGAATGATCAATAATAACATTTGTGAAAAATAAATAAATGAATCTAGAGAGAAAACTAATGTAAAAAATTCCATTCAATATAAAAGTACATGACATTGATTTCATTGGTCTTGGCTTGTTAACCTGTTTATTTACATATAAATAAGATGAGCTCTTAACCAATTAAAATTTACTGTATAAGATAATTCTCAATAATAACATTTGTGAAATATAAATAAATGAATGTGGAGAGAAAACCAATGTCAAAATTTCCATTCAATAGAAAAGTATTATATTTATGGTCTTGAAATGTGCACATAATGCCTTTTTCCATTTCCCTATGCAAACTTGAAGTCCCTTTTTGCAAATCCCAGAGCTAAAAAACATTATTTTTCCACATATATGCACCCTACCTATAGTACAACATGCGTATACGTAGGTTTCACCACTACAACCCACGTACATCAGGATTTGTGCCCAAAATTAAAAAATGGTGTCAGGTTACCATGTCACGTCATGAGATCCATGATCCTTGAACTTCCATATACTGGAAATGTTCCAAAATGACCCTTAAGATCCACTTGAAGGCTACAAATGGGCCAAATCTGAGCTATGGAAAAGAGGATAAGAATTCAACTTTGAGAGTAAATTTACTCTAGAGAAATTATTCACTTCATATTGAGTCTGCATCCTTTTGTCCTTTTAAGTCTGAACACATTGTTCATCACCCAAGATATTCCCTACATGATTGAGAACCTCATTATATCTCTTATATGAGCTTGCCTTTGGTGGAGGATTGAAGTGTTGGAGGCCCAGCTAGAAGGGACTTAGTTTCTCGGTTCTGAACCGTGCCGACACGGAAGTTTGTAATTCATTCACTTATGTTGATTACATTTTAATAGAAATACTCTTTTCTCATCCAATTAATATTTTGCAAATATTTGAATTGCTATTCCATGGTTGTATTTTTTATGAGTGTTGATGGATTATGCTATTGAATGTGCTAACAGTATATATTATCACCATATTCTTGTGTTTATTAGTTGTTGAGGACAAGTTGCAGGTGTATTGCTTTGAGTCAAGTGCTCAACGGTGGACTTCATCGAATGTCTGGACGAGGTATGACTTTTACATTGTATTTCTAGCATATTTGTTTATATAGCATAACTAATATTAGAGTTGATTTATGCAGTCATTTTTGTCTGTTCTGGTTTACCCCTAGCCATAGAGATATTTTCCTCACAACAGAATTGGCGACCATATTGGGGATAAAATCTTTTTTTTCAAGGTTTGGAAAATTTTTCTCCTTAGATTGCTCTTGTTTATATTGAGTTTCTTGTCGCATGCCTTCTTGACAACCTCTATTCATTATGAGTCTGAGTTTCTTAGCCTTCTCTTTAGCCTAGTTGTGTTTTAACACATATACGTGGGTTTTTGCCTGACAGTCATGTACATACGTGTGTTGTCCTTCTGCAACATGAGTATATACACGCTTTTCTCCTGAAAATTCGCATACATCACCCTTTGTTTCTTGTTTGTTGGGTTTGATGGTTTTTGGGTAGGTTTTGATGATTGTTGAGTCTTATTGGGTCTCTGTTATGACTGTTAAGTGTTTGTGGAATGAAAGGAAACATTTCTTTGATTGAATTTTTGGGCGGTTCCTTTCTCATCATCCTTTTCATTTGATTGTACTTTCATCTTGGGTTGGGTGTTTGCTTCTTTATATCCTACTTGGTTTGTCTATGTTTACATACAACATAGTTTTTATATCAAGTTGTTGTTCATTCCTTGCATTTTTATTCTTTTATATTGAAAATACAAAAATTATAAGCATTTTTCATTGTTGGAATTTGATCTTTTGAGTCCTTATCATTGATCTTAGTACATGTAAAGAAAGATTGCATATTATTTAGAATTGCATAACTAAATTGAGAATTTCATTTTGAAAAACATATCATTTATTGGGAATTGAAGTTAGGACTTTGCATTGTATTCGTATTCATTTATTTTACTTGTTGAATCATAACATCACTTGTTTCACAACCGCATCTTTTTGAGTGAGCATGACCAATAAAAGTAACGCTATAATTTAAAATTGATTAGTAACGATTTTATTTTTCTAGGGTGCACAAACTAGCTTATGATTTAGAGCCTTGGAATAGGATTTTGTGAGTAAAATTCTCCAAGGCTATTAAATCAACATATGTGTCTAACTAAGGGAGTGGAGAAATCCATTGTATAATCGGTAATATCAGGAGGCTCAGCTTACATCAGAGTTAAGCACAAGGTCATGTGAGGTTGGTTGAAGGGATATACCCCCGATGCCTTCTTAGCATCAGATATATTTTTGGGGATCTATTCGTATATGGGGATACTGCTAGTACCCTTACCTCTGTGAGAGGCGGTTCTTTCAAGGTTTTGGGCTTTGTTACCCTGCCCATATGGTGGACCTGAATTATGACTGTTCTCCTGTGCATCGGTTATATCCTGGTTGCTTAATTGCTTGACTTAGGTACCACATAGGTTACTTGCGGGGGTTATTATGCAGGTACACTGGGTCAGATAAAGGTCGGACAACACACAACCTTTATGGAGGATTACCTCTCTGGGGGATCTGACTGAATGTTTGTTAAGCCCATGAGGGCCCTTATAATTGATTTTGATACCTCCAATATTTAGCAGAAGAGTTGCAGGCCCCTCTTGGGTGAGGCATACCTACTTTATAGAGGGAGGCCCCTTTAAACCACTTTATCCCAGTTGTGTGAATATTGGTCGTTTGATTATTTTTGGTTGTTTGATTATTTTTGGTGTTCTCTTTGATTACTAGTTTTCCTTAGGATTTGTTTTTTATATCACGAGTCTTAAGTCATCATGGAGCCAGACCATATTCCCCGCAGGTCTCACCGCTTGTTATAGTTACCACTGCATTTTGAGATTTTGCCTTCTAAGAGGGATAGAATTATCAAACACGATACACACACCTCCACTTATCAGACTTGTGATCATACAAAGATGAGTACTAAACCAAGTCAGCAGGATACTGGGAGTCCCTCGACTCCCATACCTACTATAGTTAATGATACTCCTTCAACACCTTTAACCACAATGGTTGTAGTGTTAAAGGTTCCTATCATCACCTCTAATCGTCCAATAGTGAATACTAAACCTATAAACATGAACCCTTTTGGGTCTCTTTGTCACTCACCAAGCTATAATGTTTAGTCCATCCCTATGGCCTCTAGTCCTTTTTCCTATGGTATGTCGAACGTCACATCACAATTTTCAAACTCCATCCCAGAGGTTGGTATGAATACCAGCATTCGAATTGGGGGAAAAAATCCTCCACATACTCCATTCTCATTTTGTGGTACTCACATCCCTCAAATGAATCCTACCATTGGAGGCGTTCCTCCTTTTAACCCCGGGTCTAATTTTGTTGCTTCTGGATGGAGTAACCAACCTGGAGGACAAGATACTGCTCGTGTTCCATCCTTTATACCCACCTCTTATGTATCAATTCCTACCAACACATTTCGTGTGACAAATCCACCAAAATCCTCCAGATTCACACACAGAGGAGTTCATTTTCATATCTTGGAAAACCCCCAACCATGAATCACTCCAGCTGGGGGAAATTTTTACAATCCTCATCAAAACATTCCTACTGGAATAGTGACCATCCAACCCCTCATGAATCAGTCTGGAGGAGGGTCTTACAATCCCAGACAGGGCCATGGTGCTTACCTGAACCCTAGATGGGCCTCGATTCCCCAACAACAAATGTTCTAGGGAAATTGGGGATAGATGTCGCAACCCGATCTCCCTTTTCTAGCCAAAATCAATCTGCTAGACTTGTCTAAGTTAATGAATGAACCTATGTGTCATGATTCGTCATGGCCCCCCGTCCCCTCTAAGATTCCTTCGGATATTCCAAAATTCAAAGGTAGAATTGGTGAGCATCCTAGTGATCACGTTACCACTTTTCACCTTTGGTTCTCTTCGAATTCCCTTAACAAAGATTCCATTTGGTTAAGATTGTTTCAATTCACCCTCATGGGGGTTGCTGTGAAATGGTATATCGAGCTACATAGGGGGGCATACAAAACTTTTAATCAGTTGGTATTAGTCTTCCTCAACCACTTCCAATTTTTGGTTCGTTATGATGATGGCATCGAACTTCTGTCGATCTTTCATCAAGACAGGGCCACTCATATGTCAGATCACATCTAGGAGTGGCATAGACAGAAGAGGTTGATCAAGGCCTGCATACCCCCTAGAATTATTTCTATATTGGTTCCTTAAATTTCTCATGCCTTATATTTCTAAGGATGTTTCTACATCTGGGGTTACGTCTAAGGAAGAAGCAATTGTTGGAAATGTTTAACAGGTTGTCATTGATGGCATGTACAGCAATGAAGATGGCATGAATATAGGAAGAATGTAATAGACGGGCACCAGAAGTATTTTGGGAAGAAGCTGCAGAGCAACCTCGATGAAGTTGTAGAGCAACCTCGATAAGATCAGAAGAGATAGTGCAGAGGATGTTTGGTATGTTTTATAGGCAGCATAAGCTTGTCATTGATGGCAAGTATAGCAGTAATGATGGCTTGAGTACAACATCGATGATCAGCAGGAAAATAAAAGATAAGTCCAGGAAGATTGAATGATCGAAGGCAACGCTGGCAAGTACAACAATGATGATGGCTTGAGTACAGCAGCGATGATCAACAGGCAAAGAGAAGATAAGTCTAGGAAGATTGAATGATTGAAGGCAACGCAACATTGACAAAATGATCGAAGGCCCGAGAAGCATTTCTGATCGTTGGATCCCATCCAAAATTCCCGATAGCATGAGGGTTGTCAGATCTGAATAAAGAAAAGAAGATGGCGTTGAAGAGGAGAATAGATCTCAGGCGTCAGATCTGAGCACAGGATCCGACCACCATTGGATCGAGGAAAACTTGCACAATCTTTAAAAGTGCAAGGAGTAGAGGGCTCACAAATCCTAAAAGTAGGAGGATCGTCCATCTCAGGGGGTTATGTGGACCATTGATCTAACTCCCTATCAGAGTTTTGAGGATCGAGAGTTGGACATGTCAAAGATTATTGACATCAAGAATCGCGATATCGCGATATGTGAAATCGCGATGTAATCTGAACCATCAGATCAAGTGTTGATCGGAGGGCTACTGATGCACGACACAGTGAAACTGCCAGAAACCATTGATGGCATCTACTAGAGAATTCAAAGAGACCCATGTCTGATCGCCAGAGGAGATGATGATTCTCCAAGCTTCGTCCAAGTGAAGGAAGACTATTCTTAGAAGGGATCGACAGATGGATGAGCGTGGAAGCCTGTAACTGAAACAGAGAAGGTGAGCTCAACTGTCACCGAGAAGATGAAGAGTCTCAACTACCAGAGAGCCTGAGGAATCTCAGCATAACACCCAGTGATGTCGAACGTGCGTTTGAACTGCCAGAGAAGTCAAAGAGTCGCGATGATGATCACGCAGAGCACTTGAGATGTGGAGGATATTGGCGCGGTATGAGCATGCATAGGAATGGAAAATATTGCATGCACAAGATGCACAGAAGCTATATATACATGGTACAGAGAAGAGATGGGGTTGTTGTTGTTGTTGGAGTTGTTGTACTCATTGTGTAGGAGGATTGAAGTGTGAGCAAGGAGGTAGAGCGCAGAAGTAGAAATGCACAGAAGAGGAACTATGCAGTGAATTGACATGACGCACAGAGAATAAAAAGCAGAAGAACAAACAGTGCAAGTCATGTGTGTAGGAAGGCAATGAGGCAGACAGAGTAACGAAATGCAGCAGAACAGTGATGAGTCTAGTAAGTCATTTTTGAACATCTTATCACTGTAATAAGTTTCAGTAGCAAAGATTTATATTTCAGGGTGGTTGGGAGGTGCTCGGGA
>JASDQU010504254.1:75617-94409 GCA_032191745.1 Picea mariana | reverse complement strand
TTATCGACCAGAGGGATTTTATCCAGGTCGACCGGAGGAGGAACGAACGGATTCTCTTCCTCTTCAGCTTGCTTTGTCTTAGACACCATTTCGGCAACTATACCTGCAACAAACAATACGTTAGTGGGGTCGACTGACTGTAGGTGAAAACAATGTGGGGAGCAATGGAGGAATAGAATATTTCTGGAGCGATGGATGAATAACGAATACAAAGGAGAACGATAGTTTTATTCAAAAATGGGTCGGTCAGACGCGGGAGATACAGTCAGCATGACAACGGGCATATCGAGCAGTTATTAATGGACAACGGGCAACTTGGGGTGATATGGCAGGTGACGAAGACCAAAGCATACGGACGACTGACGTGGAGGTTGGTGATTGGAGGTTAAGGTCGCCAAAGGAGTCTGTTCATGAGTGAAGGGGTTATGGTACTGACAACATGGACTGACAGAAGTTATGGGAAGTGACACAGCCCCAGGAGCAAGTGGAGCAAGTGGACTTAGTGGAATATGACATCTAGGGGTGACGGGATGTCAAGAAGCATGTGAAGGATGGGACTTGAGAACCAATAAATCGACACCACGTATGAACAGGGACCTGCCGAAAGAAATGTCTTCTCCAGACCCCCCCCTTTGTTTAAAGGCAGGACATCAGGGGGGGTCCGAAATGCATTTTGATCCGTTGATTTGCACGTTGGATTTCTAACCGTATATCTTGGCGAGTTCTTTAATGTCGATTCTRGACCCCCCCCTTCCATTACAGGCAGAATGGAGGGGGGGGTCCGAAATTCAATGAGGATCGTCGATTTGGGTGCACAATTTCGGGCCGTCCAGATTTGCGCCCGAGTTATTATCAATTCCGAACCCCCCCGCCCTCCGTTAAAGGTAGAACGGGCGGGGGGGGGTACGGAATCCAATGTAGGCCGTGGATTTATGTGCTCTGTTCTAGACCATCCAGATCTGCATAAATATTATCGCCGATTTCGGACCCCCCCCCCCTTGGTTAAAAGCAGAACACTAAGGGGGGTCCGGAATGCTATGTGAGCCGTTGATCCAAGCACTGTGATCTAGGAGTCTGTTCATGAGTGAAGGGGTTATGGTACTGACAACATGGACTGACAGAAGTTATGGGAAGTGACACAGCCCCAGGAGCAAGTGGATCAAGTGGACTTAGTGGAATATGACATCTAGGGGTGATGGGATGTCAAGAAGCATGTGAAGGATGGGACTTGAGAACCAATAAACCGACGCCACGTATGAACAGGGACCTGCCGAAAGAAATGTCTTCTCCGGACCCCCCCCTTTGTTTAAAGGCAGGACATCAGGGGGGGTCCGAAATGCATTTTGATCCGTTGATTTGCACGTTGGATTTCTAACCGTATATCTTGGCGAGTTCTTTAATGTCGATTCTGGACCCCCCCCTTCCATTACAGGCAGAATGGAGGGGGGGGTCCGAAATTCAATGAGGATCGTCGATTTGGGTGCACAATTTCGGGCCGTCCAGATTTGCGCCCGAGTTATTATCAATTCCGAACCCCCCCGCCCTCCGTTAAAGGTAGAACGGGCGGGGGGGGGTACGGAATCCAATGTAGGCCGTGGATTTATGTGCTCTGTTCTAGACCATCCAGATCTGCATAAATATTATCGCCGATTTCGGACCCCCCCCCCTTGGTTAAAAGCAGAACACTAAGGGGGGTCCGGAATGCTATGTGAGCCGTTGATCCAAGCACTGTGATCTAGACCATTGAAAGGTGAATGAAGCATAGCTCGGGAACGATCAATATCAAGTATAGGAAAAACTTAGGATTAGCGCTTTTCTCATGGGTTTTATCCAAATTTGTCATAGACACCACCAAGGGGATCTTATTCCAACTATCTTAAGGCAAGGAAAGACTTGAAGTAGCATTTTCTTCGAGTGGGTTTTATTGGGCAAGGAAGGCAAAGCAATAATCTACATTCTAACCTACTTTCTCAAGGCAATTAACCCAGATTAAATAGTTGGGTTAAGGTATTATTTTTCCTAAGGGATATCTGACCAGGATTAGACAGTCTGGTCAGATTTATTCACTAATTCTATCCTAGGGGCTCTCTGACCAAGATTAGATGGTCTGATCAGATGTATTCACTAGTTCTAACCTAGGGGCTATTTGACCAAGATTAGACAGTCTGGTCAGATGCATTCACTAACCTATCAACATTGAAAATTTAAAATAACTTGGTCATGCTTGAAAGGTATGACCAAGTTGTTATTATTGCATGGGGATTTTTGTTTCAATTCTTTTTTAGCCCTCTTTTCTTTTCTTTTCTTTTTCTTTTTCTCTTTTTCTCTTTCTTTTTCTTTTTCTTTTTATTTCTTTTTTCTTTTTCCTTTTTTCTTTTTCTTTTTTCTTCACAAATTATTTGAAGAATGAAATATCATTTGTCAACAAGATCACCAGATACAGATAATATCCAAGTCATCAACTGATTCCCATAATTTATGGGGTGATAATAGTTTGTAACTTTAAATTCGGCTTCACCATCCATTTGTTAATCTGTGTAACATCAATTACCTTTATATGTGAGATTTCTATTTGAACTTTATCCAGATTCTCCTTGAAATTTAATTGATGCCTTCCAATGTTGATTTGTCCCAATAACCTAGGACAACTGTCACTTCCAATGTTCACCGAAGCCTTATCTATAAGATCAAAAATTGCTTGGCAATCATCGTTAACCTCTTTGGTTATTCTCTTGTTTTAGGCAAGGCTTGCCTCCCAAACCTTGAGTATTATATCCCCTTTGATCTGCTCTGAAACAAATAACTTTTGAGTCTTTCTGATATCCTATTTTGCTGAAAGAATCACTGCCTTTTGAAAAGTGGTTCTGAGTAATTTTTCTTCCCTCTCCTTTAAGAGGATACTGTTGAAGGATTTTCTTGTCTCCTGAAAGTAAGTCTGAATAATTTATATCTTAGAGATCAATCCATGTTGCTCTTTTTCTATTTTTGGATGTATTTCCAATGCTTGGGCTTGGATGGTTTCCATCTCTACCACTTGATTTTTGATTGAACTCATCTTGTTCTGTAATTGTTTATTCATTTGTTCTTGATGTAGGACCTGTACTTGACTGGCCTGTATCTTCATGTTCGCTTCATTTAAGATTGTTCTTATTATTTTAGTCTCCTGTATGTCACTGGTTCTGGCTCGTTCTAGCCCTTTGCTTATTTCCAGACTGATACTTCTTATAGTCTCCCTTAATTGACTTTGTAGATGGGATATCATTTGGTCTTTTTGTTGTAACCTAATCCTCAACCTACTTATAGAGTGTAAATTTGTTGATGTGAAGGCTCCCATTGTGCCTGCTATTTCTGTAGTGAATTCCCCTTCTTCAAGATTTTGTCCATCTACGGTGATCTTATGCTTTTTTATCATCGTGTCTCCTCTTAGATGCATTTCCTATTTCAAGATAACCTTTCTCTTTTTACTGAAAAAAAATCAGATGAAGGAATTTCGTCTCTAGAAATAGGTTCGAGATCACTAACATATAGAGATCCCTCTTGAGGGTTTCCATAGGTAGACTGCAATGGGGTCAAAGAAGTAATAGGGCTTCCAAGCTTCGTCGATACCATTCCTCCTATCTTTTGGGGAAAATTTTCAGGGATTTCAGGAGACGTTTCCAACTCCTTTCCTTTCCCTAACTCTGAGTTCTCAATTTGTAGAACTTCTGTTCTTAGTGAAGGCATTTCAGTCTCCTTCAAACTTTCCTTTGTATTTTCTTTATCTTGTGCATATCATTCAAAACCTAGGGGAGGTCCTTCCTGCTATCGAGGGGGAATCGAGTATTCACCTTGGAATATCTTTGGTAAGTCGGGTGGTAATGCCCTTACTCTAATTAATACTTCCTCATAAGTTTTGACCTCTTTGAATATATCATCATAAGCGGACCTTTCGTTTTCATAAGATTTCATACTGTAGTATATCAGGTGTTTGTTCACAAGTTGATAAGGGCCATACTTTCTGTGCTCAATATTTACCATTTTGATTTTTTCGAACGCTTCTTCTTTCACCTTGGAATGGCCCAAGTTTAGTAATGAAAATTTCTCGATATGCACAGGGAAGATTGGCTAGGATTTATTTTGACCTGCCTTTAGCTCTATTTCGATACTACCTTTCACTATTTGGTGTGCTACCTCCCTCAATACCAGTCTGTCTGGGAGAAAATTTGGAAGTGCATGAGGAGGGACTGAGCACCCATAAACCCTGATGTAGGAGAAACTTTCTCCGATGAACCGGTCATCTATTACCCTGAGGTTTTCTAAGACTGTCTTAGAGATGCGAGGAGGGTCACAACCATGAAGCATTTTATGCATTGGTATTATTACAAAATGACAAACCTCATAAAATGATTTTTTTGCGTTTTCTTCCCACAGCTCTGAATGATACTCATGAAGGGATTGGGGGCAGGTTATGTTCCGGTTCCAATTCATCAGAGGGAACAGAGTCAAAAAACAAATGGCATCCATTATCTATGCCGACATGTAAAAGGCCACTGGTTGACCTTGGGCTTTTGCGCCTTTGTAATTTGAAACTTCTTTGGCCAAGTTATCAGATAAAATCTTGCTCCAGTTGAAACTATATCCTTCTAATGCCTCCTCTAAAAAGGGTACCCAATCCGCAGGAAAATGACAGGGGTTCTTTTTGCCAAAGAGTCTGCACAACATCATGGCTACATAAACCATGTATTCATTCAAAGATGCAGTGGCGTAATTTTCCTGAGTGTTGGCCCTAAATTTTGATGGACATCTCCACCATCCTTTGATTAAATCGGGATAAGTTCAGTCTGCCTCAGTACACTCCTTCCTTTGAAATTCATCTATAAACTTGACATTATAAATATATTTAGGATTGGGTGAGAGTTTGTACATTACTTGGATATGTTCAGGTCTAAATGAGCCAATAACAACCAACTGATCATTCATAATACTTCTCATCAGAATATCAACCTTCTCTAGAGCCCAATTGATCATGTCATTGTACGCCAGGAGCCGTGGACGTGCTGCAATCTTGTGAAGCTCGGATTTGGCTATGTCTCGATGGTTATTCTCATAATCATTTAGGGAATTTTTTATTTCATAGTCCATAATTTCATAGATTTTCCTCTAGGATTTGATTGAGGCGATAGCATGTGGTGTTGTGTCGAATACGATATCTACCTCTGGACTGCAAATGTTAGTTGTATCTTCACTCTTCTTAGGTGATTTCTTTTGTGCCATGACTTTCGTATCAGAATGAAAACCTGTCACAGAAGAGAGGTGTATGAGTTTAACTGAATGCGTCTTACACCTGATAGCATGAACCAAGATAAATTGTGAAACACAGACCTTTAATTCTTTTTTAACTTATTTAATTATGAAGGTACTGACGCAGTTGACAAGAACTTAATACCTTAAATGCAGTGAATATTTCTTAGATACGCATTAGTGTCACATAAATCATCAATTATCCATTATTAATGTGGTCATATTTCAGCAATCCCAGATTCAAAATTTGAAAGATTTCATTGAACGGTACCGAAAATAAGAAAATACCTAAGAAGTTTAATTACTGTTAATCATGTTTTTAAAATAGAGTTAGTTCAATTTAAACACTGACTATAGTTAGAGACTTCGCGTTTCAGGGTTTCAGGGATCGTGGATACATGAGGTATGTCATCGCTAAACCCCGATTCCCGAAATTGCCAAATCACAATAAGATTAGGTTAGGCCTTAACTATCGTATTAGTAAATTAATTAATCAGGATTAACAACTAACTTTGATTCTTTCCGGAAATTGGGGATCGGGATTTCATGATTCAATATGCATGGAAAACATATGGTTTTGAGTAGACCCGAATCCCGAAAGATTTTAAAAAATTGTTAATCAACTCCTTTAGGGTTTAAATTACAGTGATTAAAAATAACTTTAAAGAATGCGCATCGGGACTTTTAAAACACTTTTGGTTTTTTGTCATTGATTATTTAAAGAATAAATCTTGTCGAGATTTCAGTACCGGGATTTTGGAAATGATATCGAGGGTTATGCTTTATGAAAAGCCGAAACCCGAAAAAGGAAAGTTTTAGTCTTAGAGATAAAAAACTTTAAAAATTGTTTCAACATATGCTCCAATTGGGGACCTCGTCTCCTTGTGGGATGAGGAGAACGAGTAGACTTAGTGCCTTTATTGGGTAAATGGAGTCAAAGTCTTCTTTCTACGAAACTTTCTTAGGAAGTGGATACATAGGGAAAAAGAGATTTTGTCTTTACTTCTGAAAAGCTTTTCAAAACTCCCATGCGTTGTAAACTCAACTACAGCCCCATTCATGATCTTCTCCTTCTCGCTACTGAATTTAGGTCTGTTTTAAGATGATCAAAATGATACTAGGAAATACAATAGATCTTTTAGCTTTTGGCTTGCATCAAATGAAGTAAATTTCATGCTTTTAATCGGGGAGCCTTGTCTGAACTTGGAATGCAGATCCAGTTTCGAAAAGGCTAGTAACCAGAGTAGAGTAAAATTTACGTATGAAATCCTTACAGATACCTCAGATATTGCTTCACTTCCAGCGAGCCTGTTCAGTACCCAGGTGAAGTTATCTATCCATTTTTACTGAATTTCCTTTCACCACTTCCAATCATAATTATGCATTTAAATGCTGAGATGAGGGCAATCATTTATGAATTTCCTTTCATCGTCTTCTTGGACTAGATGGGGGAAATCAAATACAAATTTTCTTTCACCATCTATCTTATATTTTACTTTTTGAACACGAAGTGGGGGCAATCAGTGGTACTAAGTATACCAGGGATGATACCTATGTAAAATTTGCAGTGGAGGTCTGTCAACTTGCTTTGATTACCCTGGACCAACCTTTTCTTAACTTTCAAAGAACCTTAGAACGCAGGGAAAATGGGAAAGATTAATTCCAGGGGCCTTCCTTCGAGCAAGCCTCAATCCTTAGAAAACTGTTAAGAAACCTAGGAGAGTTAGGATCAGCCTACGCATAACTTTATTTAGTCAGAGAGTGAGGAGTTATGAGGATTGGCTTACCTTTTAAGATCTTTTTTCCAATTTCCAAAGCTAAGACGTAATCTCTTCTCCCTCTGTGGAAAACCTGAAAAGATTCTTGGTTTTTTAAGAAGGAAAGACCGAGGGTAGAAAGGGGCAACGGAGAAAGATCTAGAAATAAAAAAAAAGGGGTCATGGATTAAACCCAACTCTTGGAACCCTTTCTCGGAGATGCTTTACTCTCTCTGCTTATTTTAATTACCTCTTATCTTTATCTAGATGAAATTATTAGGACCCAGACTAAGAACTCATTCTCTTAGTGACATATCACACTTACAAGACCATCACCGCACTTTAGAGACCTTCGTTTGAAAAATAGACTTCTCTGGAATTCGCACCATTGCTTTACCATTTTCTTTCTCTTTTGAAATAACGGAAAATATTTTCTCTCACCTATTTTCAACAAATTTATCTTCCGATAAATGGCCATCTGTTTTCTCCTTTCACTTGTTTGGGCTGCAAGACGGGATCCTGTAAGAGAACAATACGCAGAGTATCAGGGCTTTAGAAGAATTGAATGCATTGAAAATTTTGTATCTCTAATTCTAGAAAAACATTGACCTATTTTATTTTTGACGAAAGTAGAATTACCAAAAAAATTATGAAATAAAAAAGAAAACAAAAATCGGTATATAAAGTGGGAATTTTGAAAACCAATTATTCCATATAGTTTTTTAAATAATGCCCGTTGAAAAGGGAGTTGAGGATTTTACCATCCAAATTCTCTAAAAAAAACAATTTCTTTCCTTCAGGAGCTGTAACCTTGAATGGTCTGTACCAGATGTGATCGAATTTACCATGTTTTGTCAAGTCCTCCTTCCTAGCATCCCATTTTAAAACCAAATCTCTGGGGAGAAAATCTCTATCTTTGGCCTTACTATCGAATAACGCTTTCGTGTTGTCCTGGTATTTCTCCAACCATTCATCCACTTTGGCCCTGTGTTGTTGGACTTCAATCAACTGGTTTATTCTTCTTGTGACATGATTTGGTTCTTCTTTCTCATCTTGCCAAAGTTTCATTATGGGAAGTGCTAGATTTATAGGTAATACTACATCGGTCCTATACACCATTTGGAAAGGAGAAGTGCCAATAGACTTTTTCGTGCCTATCCGATTTGCCCACAAAGCGTATTTCAAATGCACATGCTAAGATTTCTTGTTTTCGCTCAACACTTTGTTAATTATATTGATTAGGCTCTTGTTTGAAGACATGACCAGTCCATTTCCCTGGGGGTAATATGACGTGGAATGACCAAGCACGATATTGTACTTTTGGCAAAAACTGACCATAGCCATAGATTTAAAGGCCTAGGTGTTATCTTTGACTATCTCTCGTAGGTAGTCGAATCTAGACAAAATGTTATCTTCTAAGAAATCTATTACCACCGAATCTGTAGCCCTTCTAGCTGGAATAACCTAGACCCAATTGGCGAAGTAATTTGTAGCAATTAGGATACATTTATGTTGAGAGCTAGAATGAGGATTAATTTTGCCTATGAAATCTAATCCCCATTGCTGAAAAGGGGCTTCCATTTTGACCGAAACCAATGACATCGCTGAGAGTTTATGCTTGCTCGCAAAAAATTGGCAAGGGTTGCAATCTCGGACCTTGGCATTGACATCTTAGAAATGTTTGGGCCAATAATATTTTTCCCTCAGGATCTTATAAGCCATTTCCTTCCAGGCATGATGTCCTCCACACACTCCTTTGTGAAATAGCTTATGACCTTCTCTGTTTCTTATTCAACCAAACAAACCAATAGGAAGCCAAGTGGGTCCTTCCAATACAATTGTCTTTCAGATATAAAATACTTGACTACATGCAGCTTCAACGTTCTAGCTTTAAATAGGGGTAAGTCACTCGGGCACTTCAAGGTCAACAAGTAGGACACTATGTCTTTGTACCAATCTGATGAAGCAAAATTCTCTTCGATTCTGATTTCAATTATTTTTTCATCGAGCGTGTTCATGTCCACACACTCTTCACCTCCCTGTAGGCCATTTATTACGAGAGCTCTGAAATTTGATTCAGCTAAGAGTTTAGCCAAACCTTGTCCCTTTACTAGTCTCGTTGGTTTTATCTCCAAGTCAAATTCTTTAATTTTGGAAAGCCACCATCTTCTTTTTCGATCACTATTGGACTAAACCAAAATGTCTTTTACGGAGCTAGTGGGTACGTACGCAATTACGTTGGAATGCAACATGTAGGTTTTGAAAGCCTTTAACGCCTTCGCCAAAGAATATTCTTGTTTTTCCATTATGTCGTCTCTGATTTTAGCATCTCTAAGAATTTTGCTAAAAAAGGCTATCGGTTGCTCGAAACCTTCTTCATTTTTCTAGAGGAGTACCGCAGCATGTGTGTGTTCAAAGGCGAATGAAAAAATAAAAAAATCCTTTAGATAGTCAGGGCTTGCCAGTACATGTGCCTCACTTATAACCTTCTTGATGCGTGCAAACGATGCTTTGGCTTCTGCTGTCCATTTCACTTCGTGATTTTTCTTTAGCATATCTGTGATTAACTTCACGATTTCAACAAAGTTTGGGATAAATCTCCTCAAAAAAATTATTTTTCCTAAGAATGATTGAATCTCTTTTACATTCCAAGGGATATTTATTGCGTCTATAGCTTTGACTCTTTTAGGATCAATTTTATTTCCATCTCGAGACACAATATGGCCCAAGAGTTTACCTTCTTGCATAGCAAAGTGAGACTTTTTGGGGTTTAAAGAGAAACCAAACATGCTGCATTTCTCAAACATCTACTTAAGATGTATCAGATGATATTCATTGGATTTAGAAAAAACGGTTAGATCATCAAGATAGATAACCACAAATTTGTCCCTTTCACCAATGAAAGCGATATCCATAGCACGTTGGAAAGTAGCACCTGCATTCATTAAACCAAAAGGCATCTTGTCATACATAAATGTACCCCAAGGGGTGGTGAATGTTGTTTTTTATTTATCGTGTTCGCTAACGACAATTTGATTGTACCTGGAAAACCCGTCGATCATCGACATCCTATTTGCCCCAACTACTTTTTCTAAAATGTGATCCATTTTGGGTAGGGGTTAATTGTCTTTGAGGGAGGACTTATTTAGATTTCTAAAATCAACACACAGTCTAATTTCTCCATTTTTCTTTCTAACCGAGACTAGGTTTTCTACCTAGTCAGAGTATCTCAGTGGTACAATTATTTTTGCATACATGATCTTTTTGACTTCCCTTTCGACCACGAGCAATAGAATAGGATTTATTTGTTTGAGGTTTTGTCTAGAGGGTTTGACACTGGGCTTTAGGGGTATCTTATGTTCAATCACAGTGGTGTCATAGGTTCTCAGCTCTTCATATGACCAAGCGAAAATGTCCTTGTACTTTCTAAGAAACTCCACATATTTACTTTTGGTTTTTGGGGACAGATATTTGGATAGTTTCACTAACTGAGGGTTTTCTTTAGTACCTACGTCACAGTCATCAACCTCTTCAAGTTGAGGTTATAGAGAGGATCTTGAAGGGATATCATCTTGATTGAATAATCTTTCCAAGGGAATCAGGCCCTTGGGGATATGGTTATTTTTAAGAATGAACATTCGGTGATTCATGATTTTATCATGGAACTCTTGAGGATCCTCCCCTTCTTGCATGATCCAAATCAGATCATTTTGGTTTTCTTGGTCAGTGTGCGATTCGACAAACTCGTCTATTGATTCTAAAAATTTGTGAAGTTGTTCATCATCCTCAAAGACCTACCAATGTTGTATCCTATTTGGTATAGAAGGTTGGTGCCTCATTTGTATGTGGTACTTTAGTTTAAATGTGGTGAGAGGTGTGAATGTTGAGGCTACTTTGGCTAACGCATCAGCCTGTTGGTTTTCAGTTCTTGGAATGAAATGAACATTGACAGAGGAGAAGAAATTTTCGATCAGATCCCAGACGCAATTCTTATAGGACCTCAACCTAGGATGTTTGACCAAGTAATGTCAGTTTATCTATTTTACGATTAGCTCAGCATCACCAAAGACTTTGAGGTTTTTTATTTTCATTCTCTTAGTGACTTCTAACCCTAACACTAAGGATTCATACTCACATACATTATTAGTGTGGTCCTCATTCCACTATAGTCTATAGGAAAAGGGAATTACGAATTGATTATCGAGAGCCACAAGGAGTGCCCTAGCTCCAGCTCCAAAGTAGGATGAAGCACCGTCAAAAAACATCTTCCACACACTAGAGCTATATACATTTTAAAAAAAAAAATCTTTTTTTGTTTTTTCTTCTGTACAGCTTTCGTCTATACCTGCATCAATATCATCATCAATAGATAAAATACAACTACCTAAATCTTGATTAGCAATATATACAGGGTGGTTATTTGGGTTATGTGGATCACCTACCGTGAATTCAAACTTAGTTTCTTTGTATAGACGTGTGTACTATCCTCCAAAAACTGGAATCATAGCATATGTCATGTCAAGATGGAGAGATCCTCCAAGCTTGCCACCCCATGACCTAGATAACAACATATCATACGTCCTTAAGAATGATTTTTGCAGGTATTTGTGCCAGATTTACCACCAAGTCTTTAATCATGCCTATGCATTTGACTTTTCTTGAATCAAATGAATATAAATCTCTATAAGGCCTAGTGATTTCAAGACCTAATTTATCCATAATGGCTTTAGGCATCACATTGTGGGATGCTCCAGAATCTAGCATGCAGTTATGGAGTAGGTTGTTGAACAAGGTTAACATGATATAGAAGGGGGCAACAATGTATTTCGCACCTTCGACATGTGGACTGAAAACTATGTTTGGCTTGTCATCTTCTAAGTTGATGACATCGGCTTGGCTTTCGTCTTCTGAAAATCTAATCATCTTGGAAATTTGTTTTCTATATATGGGATTTTTAGCCATTTCAACAAGTGGGATAGGGATTTTGATTTTGTTTATTTCGTTTTCAAAACTAAAATTTCCTAGGGCCTTGTCTCTCTCTATGTTTGGGGCCTCCATTCCATTCTTTTTAGCTTTTCTTTGTGGTGCGGATTTGGTTTCACTCATAGGGACCTGTGTTTTCATGGCGGTTGTTCCTACTGACTTTGTCTTGATAGGTTGTGTGTTAGTAGTGTGGGTTTTTGCAATCTGTTTCTTAGCAACCTTTGGAGCCGCTTCATCAGTTTCTCCCCTAGGCAAGATATTTTTTGTTGGGGCGGTTGGAAAACTCTTGTTCCTAGCTCTTAAATTGTATTTGTCATGTAGTTCGTCTATAATATCATCTGCGATACCCTGATAGGTCAAATCTTCAGAAGTACCGTTGTTAACATTGTCTTCCAATCTAATTTCTTTATTTAAGGATTTTTCGTAATCTTGTCTTGATAAATAGGGTGACTTACTATCATCGCCAAGATTATTTATATCCTCATCTAACTCTTCAAAATATTCTAGGTCTTCCTCTCTAATGAAGTTTTCACTTTTGAAGGGGGTTGGGATCTTTTGAAATCCTTCCTAGAAAAATGATCCCTTTTTTATTTATCTAGTTCCATTTTTGAGATCTTATTTGACAATTCTCTAATTACCTTAGCCATCTCGTCTATTTTATCTCCCAAGCATTTCCCCGATATTGAGGATCCACCTTGTTCTTTGAATTTCCTACTTTCTTTGTTCTCAGTTTCTATATTTGCTTTTAATGGCCCTGATGCCATCATGTTTGATTCGATTTCTAGGGCATCATATTTCATTTTCGTGAGATATGTTTATCTCCTTTCTCTCAATAATAGAGTGAAAGTAGGATCAAAGGCTCCAGCGAAATTCACCTTTAATGCGGGTTGAGAAGTCTTGACCTCGATCGGGATTTTATTATACAACTTGTTAAACCTTTACGTGAACTCAAAAACTGATTATGAGTTTTTCTTTCTAAGGGATCCAAATTCAGTTAGGTAATAGAGGTGGTCTCTCCTTTCCCCCCATTATCTGATAAAATCATTTTCAAGTTCTTTGTAAGATCTTAGAAATCCTGTTGCTAAGGCTAGAAACTAGGTCCTCACATGTCCTTCGAAAGTCTGAACGAGGAGTCTAGAATAGACATCTTCACGTTTGATTCCAAGGATGACAACAAATTAGTCAAATAAATTTATGTGTTCTTAAGCAGTTAAATCTCCTTCCCCTATAAATTTGGGAAGGATTTTCATATAATTTTCGGGAAGGTCATGTAGGGGAACTGGGAGGACAAGGGGGGCATATCTGGAAGCTACCTTATTAAAGATTCTAGGAAGTGGTGCTTGGCTAACTGCTGGTCCTCTTGGGGCACCGTCCCTAGCTCCTGCACCTCTGTGTGCAGCCATTGATGGATTTGAGGCTGAATCTCAGAGTGTGTGAGGAGAAGGCTCATGGAAGTTTAAGGTATACACTTCAGGAAAAGAGAACGTATTGTTTGAAAGGGGAAGCGAGATGGATCTCTCAAGTGTTTCCTTAACGTTCAACTACGTAAAATTAGGCTGAAAAATAGTATGTATGGGTGAAATGATTTGTCTAAGGGATCTTCGTGATTTTAAAATCTTTTCCGGATTAGAGACTTGCGAGGTCTGCTTGTCGTCTAGGTTCTTTCTGGTGTTCTTTCGGGTAAAATCCAATTAAATTATCGTGGAGTCGCCAAGTGAAAAATGAAGGTAGATTTAGAAGGTTTTTCTATCTTTTCTCACTATCAAAGAAAGAAAGTGTCAATGTCATTCTTCCCAGGGAAAAGTTTCATTTCTTCGATCCCCGACAACTGTGCCAAAAAGATGTTGTTCCTGATTTTATACTTTAAGGCTCTAAAGTATATCGTCAAGGCATCTGAAAAGATAAAGAGAATTAAGGGGTAAGAATCAATTGTGAAGGGTAAATCAGAGTTGGTTTCTCAACTGTCTCTATCTAGCTTCCCATTGTTCTTGGATGCTGATATCTCTCTCGATAACTACCCATGAGCATTCTAACTCGACCCGGGTAGTTGTTGTTTACAGGATAATATTAAATAATTTCAAAGAAATGCTAGTTTGATCTTGAAGGATAGGTTCTATGTTAGGCTGTCTATTATTTGGGACAGTCATGGGGAGTAAAATTTTATTGAATTATAAAAATTTTAAAGATTTGTTGCTTCAGTTTTGAGGGATGAAATAGAAAAGGAATTTTGGAACTCAAAATAATAACACAATAACAATAGAGGTTGTTTCCTGTACTTAAAGTAATTTGATAATAGTAAAATAATAACAAACGTAAAGCTGCCGAAAAATATGAGGCTTTAATCATGAAGGAATCTCCTATCATAACAGAAGAAGGAGAGAAAAACAAGATTTCTAATGAAATATAAAATATAACCATCCAAATGACCTACAGGTATTGAAACTGCTGATAGCAATCACAGAGGAAAAACTGTAAGTGATTAGACAATCAAATAAATTCAAACTACAATAGAAGTTTGAGTTAAATTATAGCTGATCATTCATTAGAAAGACATGGAAAGAAAGATGTTGAAAGATATTGAAAATAGAGTAAAGGAACACATAGCTTTAAGTTGATAGAATTCATAATCTCTTTTGCATTATCTATATGACTGTAAATTGGAAAATTTCTAATACAATTGGCTCCCAAAAAACAAAAATACCTTTCTCAGTCTTGTGAAATTATATTTATACATGATCACCAAAACTTTTTTTTTCTATTTGTGATTAACTAACTTCTGAAGACTAACGGTTACATGAATGTGAAATACTGAATCGTTTATATTTCTATCTTTTATCTTCTTTGATTAATTTTGATGATGAAATTTTCAAAATAATACTTTATTTCTTTGTTGATGAAACTCCTTCTTCTATTTTGAGACAATCAATACATTTTCCGAGGAGTTGCACCAACACCCTAGGAGCCTCTGGAATATCTTTCACCTCAAATAGGAAGAATTTTCTCTGTAGTCCTGGTAGACGGTCGTCAACTATCTTTCCTATAAACTCAATAGTTTGTAACTTTAAATTCAGCTTCACCATCCATCTGTTAATCTATGTAACATCAATTACCTTTATTTGTGAGATTTATATTTGAACTTTATCCAGATTCTCCTTGAAATTTAATTGATGCCTTTCAATGTTGATTTGTCCCAATAACCCAGGACAATTGTCTCTTCCAATGTTCAATGGAGCCTTATCTAGAAGATGGAAAATTGCTTGGCAATCATCGTTAACCTCTTTGGTTATTCTCTTGTTTTTGGCAATGCTTGCCTCCCAAACCTTGAGTATTTTATCCCCTTTGATCTTCTCTGAAACAGATAACTTTTGAGTCTTTCTAATCTCCTCTTTTGATGAAAGAATCACTACCTTTTGAAAAGTGGTTCTCGCTACTTTTGCTTCCCTCTCCTTTAAGAGGATACTGTCGAAGGATTTTCTTATCTCCTGAATGTAATTCTGAATAGTTTCTATCTTAGAGATCAATCCCTGTTGCTCTTTTTCTATTTTTGCATGTATTTCCAATGCCTGGGCTTGAAAGGTTTCCATCTCTACCACTTGATTTTGGATTGAACTCATCTTGTTCTGATATTGTTTATTCATTTCTTCCTGATGTACGACATGTTCTTGACTAGCATGTATCTTCATGTTTACTTCATTTAAGCTTGTTCTTAGTATTTGAATCTCCTATATGCTACTGGTTCTGGCTCGTTCTAGCCCTTTGTTTATTTCTAGAGTGATACTTCTTTTAGTCTCCCTTAATTGACTTTGTAGTTGGGCTATCATTTGGTGTTTTTGTTGTAACCTAATCCTCAAACTACTTACAAAGTGTAAATTTCTTGATGCGAAGGCTCCCATTGTGCCTGCTATTTCTGTAGTGAATTCCCCTTCTTCAATATTTTCTCCATCTACGATGATCTTATGATTTTTTATCATCGTGTCCCCTCTTAGATGCATTTCCTATTTCAATATAGTCTTTCTCTTTTTACTGTAAAAATAATCGAATGAAGGAATTTCGTCTCTAGAAATAGGTTCGAGATCACTAACATACAGAGATCCCTCTTGGGGGTTTCCATAGGCAGACTGCAATGGGGTCAAAGAAGTAATAGGGCTTCCAAGATTTGTTGATACCGTTCCTTCTATTTTTTTGGGAAAATTCTCAGGGACTTCTAGAGATGTTTCCAACTCCTTTCCTTTCCCTGACTCTGAGTTCTCGATTTGTAGAACTTATGTTCTTAGTGAAGGCATTTTAGTCTCCTTCAAACTTTCCTTTGTACTTTATTTATCTTGTGCATCTGATTCAAAACCTGGGGGAGGTCCTTCCTGCTCTGGAGGGGGAATCGAGTATTCACCTTGCAATATCTTCAGTAAACAACTTCGCCTATGGATTTGGAAGGTCATAAAACCAGTCTGTAAGTCGGGTGGTAATGCTCGTACTCTATTTAATACTTCCTCATAAGTTTTGACCTCTTTGAACATATCATCAAAAGAAGACCTTTCATGTTCATAAGATTTCATACCGCAGTGTATCAGGTGTTTGTTCACAAGTTGATAAGGATCATGCTTTATGTGCTCAATATTTATCATTTTGATTTCTTCGAGCACTTTTGCTTCCACCTTGGAATGGCCCAAGTTTAGTAATGAAATATTCCCGATATGCACAGGGAATATTGGCCAGGATTTCTTTTGAGCCGCCTTTAGCTCTATTCTGATACTGCCTTTCACTATTTGGTGTGCTACCTCCCTCAATACTAGTCGGTCTGGGAGAAATTTTGGAAGTGCATGAGGAGGGATTGAGCACCCATAAACCCTGATGTAGGAGAAACTTTCTTCGATGAACTAGTCGACTATTGCCCTAATATTTTCTGTGACTGTCTCAGAGATGCGAGGAGGGTCACAGCCATGAAGCATTTTATGGATTGGTATTATTACGAAATGGAAAACCTCGTAAAATGATTTTTTTTCATTTTCTTCCCACGGCTCTGAATGATACTTGTGAATGGGTTGGGGGCAGGTTATGCTCCAATTCCAACTCATCAGAGGGAATGGAGTCAAAAAAAAAAATGGCATCCATTATGTATGCTGACATGTAAAAGGCCACTGGTTGACCTTGGGCTTTTGCGGCTTTGTAATTTGAAACTTCTTTGGCCAAGTTATCAGATAAAATCTTTCTCTAGTTGAAACTATATCCTTCTGATGCCTCCTCTAAAAAGGGTACCCAATCCGCAGGAAAATGATACGGGTTCTTTTTTCCGAAGAGTTTGCACAACATCATGGCTACATAAACCATGTATTCATTCAAAGATGTGGTGGTGTAATTTCCATGAGTGTCGGCCCTAAATTTTGATGGACATCTCCACCATCCTTTGATTAAATCGGGATAAGTTTGGTCTGCCTCAGTACACTCCTTCCTTTGAAATTCAACTATAAACTCAGCATTGTAAATATATTTAGGATTGGGTGAAAGTTTGTACATTACTTGGATATGTTTAGGTTTGAATGAGCCGATAACGACCGACTGATCGTTCAGAATACTTCTCATCAAAATATCAACCTTCTCTACAGCCCAACTGATCATGTCATTGTACGCCACAAGATATGGATGTGATGCAATCTTGTGAAGCTCGTATTCGGCTATGTCCCGAAGGTGATTCTCGGAATCATTTGTGGAATTTTTGATTTCATAGTCCAGAATTTCATACATTTGCCTCCAGGATTTGATTGAGTCAAGGGCATGTGGTGTTGTGTCGGATATGATATCTTCCTCTGGACTACAAATCTCAGTTGTATCTTCACTCTTCTTAGGTGCTTTATTTGGTGCCATGATTTTCGTATCAAAACAAAAACCTCTCACAGAAGAGAGGTGTATGAGTTTAGCTGAATGTGTCTTACACCTGATAGCATGAACCAGGATAAATTGCAAAACACAAACCTTTAATTATTTTTTAACTTATTTAATGATGAAGGTACTGATGCAACTGACAAGAACTTAATACCTTAAATGTAGTGAATTTTTCTGAGATACGCATTAGTGTCACATAAATCATCAGTTATCCATTATTAATGTGGTCGTATTTCAGCAATCCCAAATTCAAAATTTGAAAGATTTCATTCAACGGTACCGAAAATAAGAAAATACCTAAGAAGTTTAATTACCGTTAATCATGTTTTTAAAACAGAGTTAGTTCAGTTAAATGTTGATTATAGTTCGATACTTCGCGTTTCATGGTTTTGGGGATCGTGGATACATGAGGTATGTCATCGGTAAACCCCTATTTCCGAAATTGCGAAAGCACGATAAGATTAGGTTAGGCCTTAACTATCATATTAGTAAATTAATTAATCAAGATTAAAAACTAACTTCCATTCTTTTGGGAAATCGTGGATTGGGATTTCCTAATTCAATATGCATGGAAAACATATGGTTTCAAGTAGACCCGAATCTCGAAAGATTTAAAAAAATTGTTAATCGACTCCTTTAGGGTTTAAATTACCGTGATTAAAAATAACATTACAGAATGCGCGTCACGACTTTTAAAACACTTTTGGTTTTTTGTCGTTAATTATTTAAAGAATAAAGCTTGTCGGGATTTCAGTACCGGGCTTTTTGAAATGATATTGAGGGTTATGCTTTATGAAAAGCCACAACCCGAAAAAAGAAAGTTTTAGTCTTAGAGATAAAAAATAAATAAAAACTGTTTCAACATAAGCTCCAATTGGGGACCTCATCTCCTTGT
>JASDQU010504254.1:59877-75567 GCA_032191745.1 Picea mariana | reverse complement strand
TTGGGATTTCCTAATTCAATATGCATGGAAAACATATGGTTTCAAGTAGACCCGAATCTCGAAAGATTTAAAAAAATTGTTAATCGACTCCTTTAGGGTTTAAATTACCGTGATTAAAAATAACATTACAGAATGCGCGTCACGACTTTTAAAACACTTTTGGTTTTTTGTCGTTGATTATTTAAAGAATAAAGCTTGTCGGGATTTCAGTACCGGGCTTTTTGAAATGATATTGAGGGTTATGCTTTATGAAAAGCCACAACCCGAAAAAAGAAAGTTTTAGTCTTAGAGATAAAAAATAAATAAAAACTGTTTCAACATAAGCTCCAATTGGGGACCTCATCTCCTTGTGGGATGAGAAGAATGAGTAGACTTAGTGCCTTTATTAGGTAAATGGAGTTAAATGCTTCTTTCTGCAAAACTTTCTTAGGAAGGGGATACAGAGGGGAAAAGAGATTTCGTCTTTACTCCTGAAAAGATTTTCAAAACTCCCATGTGTTGTAAACGCAGTTGCAACCCCATTCATGATATTCTCCTTCTCGCTACTGAATTTAGGTCTGCTTTAAGATGATCAAAACAATCCTAGGAAATCCAATAAATCTTGCAGCTTTTGGCTTTCATCAAACAAAGTAAATTTCATGCTTTTAATCGGGGAGCCCTGTCTGAACTTGGGATGCAGATCCATTTCGAAAAGGCTGGTAACCAGAGTAGAGTAAAATTTACGTATGACAACCTTACAGATACCTCAGATATTGCTTCATTACCAGCGAGTCTGTTCGGTACCTCAGTGAAGTTATCTGTCCCTTTTTACTTAATTTCCTTTCACCACTTCCAATCATAATTATGCATTTAAATGTTGAGATGAGGGCAATCATTTATGAATTTCCTTTCATCGTCTTCTTGGAATAGATGGGGGCAATCAAATAGGAATTTCGTTTCACCATCTGTCTTATATTTTACTTTTTGAACACGAAGTGGGGGCAATCAGTGGTACTAAGTATATCATGGATGATACCTGTGTAAAATCTGTCGTGGAGGTCTGTCAACATGATTTGATTACCTTGGACCAACCTTTTCTTAACTTTCAAAGCACCTTATCCCGTAGGGAAAATGGGAAAGATTACTTCCAGGAGCCTTCCTTCAAGCAAGCCTCAATCCTTAGAAAACTGTTAAGAAACCTAGGTGAGTTAGGATCAACCTACGCATAACTTTGTTTAGTCAGAAAGTGAGGATATATGAGGACTGACTTACCTTTTAAGATTTGTTTTCCAATTTCCAAAGCTAAGACGTAATCACTTCTCCCTCAGTGGGAAACCCAGAAAGATGCTTGGTTTTTTAAGAAGGCAAAACCGAGGGTAGAAAGGGGCGATGGAGAAAGACTTGGAAATTGAAAAACAGGGGTCATGGATTAAACCCAACTCTTGGAACCCTTTCTCGGAGACGCTTTACTCTCTCTGCTTATTTTAATTACCTCTTATCTTTATCTAGGTGAAATTCTTAGGACCCAGAGTAAGAACTCATTCCTTTGGTGACATATCGCACTTACAAGACCATCACCACACTTTAGAGACCTTCGTTTGAAAAATAGACTTCTCTAGAATTCACACCTTTGCCTTACCATTTTTGTTCTCTTTTGAAATAATGAAAAATCTTTTCTATCACCTGTTTTCGTTGAATTTATCTTCCGATATATGGTCGTCTGTTTTCTCCTTTCGCTTGTTTGGGCTGCAAGCTGGGATCCTGTAAGGGAACAATATGAAGAGTATCAGGGCTTTAAAAGAATTGAATGCATTGAAAATTTTGTATCTCTACTTATAGAAAAACATTGACCTATTTTATTTTTAATGAAAATAGACTTACCAAAAAATTATGATATAAAAAGGAAAACACAAACTGGTATATACAGTGGGAATTTTGGAAACCAATTATTCCATATAGTGTTTTAAATAACGCCCGTTGACAGGGGCGTTGAGGATTTTACCATCGAAATTCTCTAATAGAAACAATTTTTTTCCTTCAAGAGCTGTAACCTTGAACGGTCCGTACTAGATGTGATCGAATTTACCATGTTTTGTTGAGTCCTCCTTCCTAGCATCCCATTTTAAAACCAAATCTTCGGGGATAAAATCTCTTTCTTTGGCCTTACGATTGAATAACACTTTCATGTTGTCCTAGTATTTCTGCAACCTTTCATCCACTTTGGCCCCGTGTTGTTGGACTTCAATCGGTTCATTTATTCTTCTTGTGACATGATTTGGTTCTTCTTTCTCATCTTGCCTTATAGGTAATACCACATTAGTCCCATACACCATTTGGAAAGGAGAAGTGCCGATAGACTTTTTCGTGCCTATCCAATTTTCCCACAAAGTGTATTTCAAATGCACATGCCAAGATTTCTTATTTTCGCTCAACACTTTCTTAATTATATTGATTAGGCTCTTGTTTGAAGACTCAGCCAGCCCATTTCCCTGGGGGTAATATGTCATGGAATGACCAATCAGGATATTGTACTTTTGGCAAAAACTGACCATAGCCATAGATTTAAAGTCATGGGCATTATCTGTGACTATCTTTCGGGGGCAGCCGGATCTAGACAAAATGTTCCCTTCTAAGAAATCTATTACCACCAAATCCATAGCCCTTCTAGTTGGAATAGAGTCCACCCATTTGGTGAAGTAATATGTAGCAGTCTGGATCCATTTATGTTGAGTGCTAGAATGAGGTTAATTTTGCCTATGAAATATAATCCCCATTGTTGAGAAGGGGCTTCTGTTTTGACTAGAACCAACAACATCGTTGGGAGTTTATGCTTGCCTACGAACAATTGACAGGGGTTGCAAGCTCGGACCTTGGCGTTGACGTTTGAGAAAAGTTTGGGCCAATAATATTCTGCCCTCAAGATCCTATAAGTCATTGCCCTCTAGGGGTGATGTCCTCCACACACTCCTTCATGAAATTGGCTTATGACCTTCTCTATTTCCGATTCAACCAAACAAACCAACAGGAAGCCAAGTGGGTCCTTCCAGTACAGATGTGTTTTGGATATACAGTACTTGACCACATGCAGCTTCAGCATTATGGATTTAGATGGGGGTAAGTCACTCAGGCACTTCAAGGTCAACAAGTAGGACACTATGTCTTTTTACCAATCTAATGAAGCAAACTTCTCTTCGATTCTGATTTCAGTTATTTGTTCATCGAGCGTGTTCATGTCCACACACTCTTCACCTCCCTATAGGCCATTTATTCCGAGAGCACTGAAATTTGATTCAGCTAAGAGTTTAGCCAAACCATGTCCCTCTACTAGTCTTGTTGGTTTAATCTCCAAGTCAAATTCTTGAATTTTGGCAAGCCACCATCCTCTTTTGCCATCACTGTCGGACTAAACCAAAATGTCTTTTATGAAGCTAGTGGGTACGTATGCAATTACCTTGGAATGCAACATGTAGGTTCTGAAATCCTTTAATACCTTCACCATAGCATATTCTTGTTTTTCCATTATGTCATATTGGAGTTCAGCGTCTCCGAGACTTTTCCTAAAAAAGGCTATCGGTTGCTCGAAACCTTCTTCATTTTTCTAGAGGAGTACTGCGGAAAGTGTGTGTTTAGAGGCGAATGAGAAAATAAGAAAATCCTTTAGATAATCAGGGCTTTCCAGTACGGGTGCCTCGCTTATAACCTTCTTGATGTGTGCAAACGATGCTTTGGCTTCTGCTATCCATTTCACTTTGTTTTTTTTCTTTAGCATATATGTGATAAAATTCATGATTTCAACAAAGTTTGGGATAAATCTCCTCAAAAAAATTATTTTTCCTAAGAATGACTGAATCTCTCTTACATTCCTAGGGATATTTATTGTGTCTATATCTTTGACTCTTTTAGGATCAATTCTAATTCCATATCGAGACACAATATGGCCCAAGAGTTTACCTTCTTGCATAGCAAAGTGAGACTTTTTGGGGTTTAAAGACAAACCAAACCTACAACATTTCTCAAACGTCTTCTTAAGATGTATCATATGATCTTTATTAGATTTAGAAAAAACAGTTAGATCATGAAGATAGATAACCACAAATTTGTCCCTTTCGGCAATGAAAGCGATATCCATATCACGTTGGAAAGTAGCACCTGCATTCACTAAACCAAAAGGCATCTTGTCATACATAAATGTACCCCAAGGGGTGGTGAATGTTGTTTTTTATTTATCGTGTTCGCTAACGACAATTTGGTTGTACCTGGAAAACCTGTCGATCATCGACATCCTATTTGCCCCAACTACTTTTTCTAAAATTTGATCCATTTTGGGTAGGGGGTAATTGTCTTTGAGGGAGGACTTATTTAGATTTCTAAAATCAACACACAGTCTAATTTCCTACCCAATTAGAGTATCTTAGTGGTACGATTATTTTTTCATTCAGGGGTATCTTATGTTCAATCACAGTGGTGTCATAGGTTCTCAGCTCTTCATATGACCAAGAAAAAATGTCCTTGTAATTTCTAAGAAACTCTGCGTATTTACTTTTTGTTTCTAGGGACAGATATTTGGATAGTTTCACCAACCGAGGGTTTTCTTTAGTACCTATGTCACAGTCCTCAACCTCTTCAGGTTGAGGCTGTAGAGTGGATCTTGAAGGGATATCATCTTGATTGAATAATATTTCCAAGGGAATCATGCCCTTGGGGATCTGGTTATTTTTAAGAACGAGCATTCTGTGATTCATTATTTTATCATGGAACTCTTGAGGATCCTCCCCTTCCTGCATGATAAAAATAGTATCGTTTTGGTTTTCTTGGTCAGTGTGTGTTTCGAAAAACTCGTCTATTGATTCTAAAAATTTGTGAAGTTGTTCATTGTCCTTAAAGACCTGCCAATGTTGTATGTTATTTGGTATAGAAGGTCGAAGCCTCATTTGTATGTGGTACTTTAGTTTAAACGTGGTGGGAGGTGTGAATGTTGAGGCTGCTTTGGCTAACGCATCAGCTTGTTGGTTTTCAATTCTTGGAATGAAATGAACCTTGACAGAGGAGAAGAAATTGTCGATCAGATCCCAGACACAATTCCTGTAGGACCTCAACCTAGGATGTTTGGCCTGGTACTATCGGTTTACTTGTTTTACGATTAGCTCGGCATCACCAAAGACTTCAAGGTTTTTTATTTTCATTCTCCTAGTGGCTTCTAACCCTAACACTAAGGCTTCATACTCACATACATTATTAGTGTACTCCTCATCCCACTGTAGTCTGTAGGAAAAGGGAATTATGAATCTATTATCGGGAGCCACAAGGAGTGCCCCATCTCCAATTACAAAGTAGGATGAAGCACCGTAAAAAAACATCTTCCAGACACCAGAGCTACATACAATTTTTTTAATTTTTTCTTTTTCTATTTTTTCTTTTGTACAACTTTTGTCTATACCTACCTTAATATCATCATCAATAGATAAAATACAAATTCCTAAATCTTAATCATCAATATATATAGGGTGGTTATTTGGGTTATGTGGATCACCTACAATGAATGCCAACCTAGTTTCTCCATATAGACACGTGTATTGTCCTCCAAAAACTGGAATCGTAGAATATGTCATGTCAAGATGGAGAGATCCTCCAAGATTGGCACCCCATGACCTACATAACATCATACCATATTTTGGAGGGATATCGACGACCACTACATCCATAAGAATGCGTTTTGCAAGTATTTGTGCCATATTTACCACCAAGTCTTTAATCATGCCTATGCATTTGACTTTTCGTGAATCAAATGAATATAAATCTCCATAAGGCCTAGTGATTTCAAGACCTAATTTATCCATAATGGCTTTAGGCATTACATTGTGGGATGCTCCACAATCTAGAATGTAGTTATGGAGTAGGTGGTCAAACAAGGTTAACATGATATAGAAGGGGGCAACAGTGTCTTTCGCACCTTCGACATGTGAACCGAAAACTATGTTTGGCTTGTCATCTTCTAAGTTGATGACATCGGCTTGGCTTTCATCTTCTGAAAAGATAATCATCTTGGCAATTTGTTTTCTATATATGGGATTTTTAGCCATTTCAACAAATGGGATAGAGATTTTGATTTTGTTTATTTCATTTTCCAAACTAAAATTTCACAGGGCCTTGTTGCTCTCTATGTTTGGGGTCTCCATTCCTTTCTTTTCAGCTTTTCTTTGTGGTTCGGTTTTGGTTTCACTCACAGGGACCTGTGTTTTCACGGCAGGTGTTCCTACTGACTTTGACTTGATAGGTTGTGTGTCAATGGTGTGGGTTTTTGCAGTTTTTTTCTTAGCAACCTTTGGAGCCGCTTCATCAGTTTCTCCCCGAGGCAAGATCTTTTTTGTTGGGGCGGTTGGAAGACTCTTTTTCCTAGGTATTAAATTGTATTTCTCATGTAGTTCAGCTATAATATCATCTGCGATACCCTGATAGGTCAAATATTCAGAAGTACCGTTGTTAACATCATCTTCCGATCTAATTTCTTTATTTAAGAATTTTTCGTAATCTTGTCTTGAAAAATAGGGTGACTTACTATCGTTGCCAAGATTATTTATATCCTCATCTAACTCTTCAAAATATTCTAGGTCTTCCTCTAAAATGAAGTTTTCACTTTTGAAGGGGGTTGGGATTTTTTGATCCTCATTCTTAATAGTTATCTGTGGGGCCTAAGGATCAGGATTCCTTCTGAAATCATTCTTAGGAAAATGATCCCTTTTTTATTTATCTAGTTCCATTTTTGAGATCTTACTTGATGGTTCTCCAATTACCTTAGCCATCTCGTCTATTTTATCTCCCAAGGATTTCCTCGATCCTGAGGATCCACCTTTTTTTTTGAATTTCCTACTTTCTTTGTTCTCAGTTTCTATTTTTTCTTTTAATTTCCCTGATGCCATAATTTTCGATTCGATTTCTAGGGCATCATCTTGCATTTTCGTGAGATCTGTTGATCTCCTTTCTCTCAATAATAGAGCGAAATCAAGATCAAAGGCTCCAACGAAAGTCATCTTTTCTGCAGGTTGAGAAGGTTTGACCTCGACTAGGATTTTATTATACAACTTGTTAAACCTTTGTGTGAACTCGAGAACTGATTCTGATTTTTTCTTTCTAAGGGCTCCAAATTTAGTTAGGTAATAGAGGTGGTCTCTCCTTTCCCCCCGTTGTCTGATAAAATCATTTTCAAGTTCTTCATAAGATCTTCGATATCCTACTGCTAAGGCCCGAAACCAGGTCCTCACCTGTTCTTTGAAAGTCTAAACGAGGAGTCCAGAATAGACATCTTCGTGTTCAATTCCAAGGATGTCAGCAAATTGGTCAAAGAAATTTATGTGTTCTTGAGTGGTTAAATCTCCTTCCCTAGTAAATTTGGTAAGTATTTTCATATAATTTTTGGGAAGTTTGTGTAGGGGAACCGGGAGGACAAGGGGGGCATATCTGACAACTACCTTATCAAATATTCTAGGAAACGTTGTTTGGCCACCTGCTGGTCCTCCTAGGGCACCGCCCCCAGCTCCTGCACCTCTGTGTGCAGTCATTGATGGATTTGAGGTTGAATCTCAGAGTGTGTGAGGAGAAGGCTCACGGAATTTTGGGGTATACACTTCAGGAAAAGAGAACGTATTGTTTGAAAAGGGAAGCAAGACGGATCTCTCAAGTGTTTCCTTAATGTTCAACTACGTAAAATCAGGCTGACAAATAGTATGTATGGGTGAAATGATTTGTCTAAGGGATATTCATGATTTAAAAATCTTTTCCGGATCAGAGACTGGCGAGGTCTGCTTGTCGTCCAGGTTCTTTCTGGTGTTCTTTCAACTAAAAGCCAGTTTACTTATCGTGGAATTGCCAAGTGAAAAATGAAGGTAGCCTTAGAAGGTTTTTCTATCTTCGTTCACTATCAAAGAAAGAAAGTGTCAATATCGTTCTTCCCAGGGAAAATTTTTGTTTCTTCTATCCCAGGCAACGATGCCAAAAAGATGTTGTTCCTGAGTTTATACTTTAAGGCTCCAAAGTATACTGTCAAGGCATCTGAAAAGATGAAGAGAATTAAGGGGTAAGAATCAATTGTGAAGGGTAAATCATAGTTGGTTTCTCAACTATCTCTTTATAGCTTCCCATTGTTCTTGGATGCTAATATCTCTCTTGATAACTGCCCATGAGCGTTCTAATTTTACCCAGGTAGTTGTTGTTTACAGGATAGTATTAAATAAGTTCAAAGAAATGCTAGTTTGATCTTGAAGGCCAGGTTCTATGTTAGGCTCTCTATTAATTGGGACAATCACGGGGAGTAAAATTTTATTGAATTATAAAATGTTTAAATATTTGTTGCTTCAGTTTTGAGGGATGAAATAGAAAAGGAATTTTGGAACTTAAAATAATAACACAATAATAGTAGAGGCCATTTCTTGTACTTGAAGTAATTTGAGAATAGTAAAATAATAACAAAAGTAACGTTGCCAAAAAATATGAGGCTTTAATCATGGAAGAATATCATATCATAACAGAAGAAGGAGAGAAAAATTAGATTTCTAATGAAATATAAATTATAACCATCCAAATGACCTACAAGTGTTGAAACTGCTGATAGCAATCACAGAGGAAAAACTGTAAATGATTAGACAATCAAATAAATTCAAATTACAATAGAAGTTTGAGTTAAACTATAGCTGATTATTCATTAGAAAGACATGGAAAGAAATATGTTGAAAGATATTGAAAACAGAGTAAAGGAACACATAGCTTCAAGTTGACAAAATTTAGAATCTCTTCTGCATTATCTATATCACTGTAAATTGGAAAACCTCTGATACAATTGGCTCCCAAAAAACAAAAATCTCTCTCTCAATCTTGTGAAATTATATTTATACATGATCACCAAACTTTTTTTTTCTGTTTGTGACTAACTAACTTCCGAAGACTAACGGTTACATGAATGTGAAATACTAAACCGTTTATATTTCTATCTTTTATCTTCTTTGATTAATTTCAATGATGAAATTTTCAAAATAATACTTTATTTCTTTGTTGATGAAACTCCTTATTTTGTTTTGAGACAATCAATACATTTTTCCAGGAGCTGCACCAACACCCTAAGAGCCTCTGGAATATCTTTCACCTCAAATAGGAAGAATTTTCTCTGTAGTCCTGGTAAACGGTCGTCAATTATCTTTCCTGTAAACTCAATAGTTTGTAACTTTAAATTATGCTTCACCATCCATTTGTTAATCTGTGTAACATCAATTACCTTTATCTGTGAGATTTCTATTTGAACTTCATCCAGATTCTCCTTGAAATTTAATTGATGTCTTCCAATGTTGATTTATCCCAATAACCTAGGACAGTTGTCTCCTCCAATGTTCAAAGAAGCCTTATCTAGAAGATCAAAAATTGCTTGGCAATCATCATTAACCTCTTTGGCTATTCTCTTGTTTTCGGCAAGACTTGCCTCCCAAACCTTGAGTATTATATCCCCTTTTATCTGCTATGAAACACATAACTTTTGAGTTTTTCTGATCTCCTCTTTTGCTGAAAGAATCACTGCCTTTTGAAAAGTGGTTCTAGCTACTTTTTCTTCCCTCTCCTTTAAGAGGATATTGTCGAAGGATTTTCTTGTCTCTCGAAAGTAAGTCTAAATAATTTATAGCTTAGAGATCAATCCCTGTTGCTCTTTTTCTATTTTTGCATGTATTTCCAATGCCCAGGCTTGGAAGGTTTCCATCTCTACCACTTGATTTTGGATTGAACTCATCTTGTTATGTAATTGTTTATTTGTTCCTTCCTGATGTAGGACCTGTGCTTGATTGGCCTGTATCTTCATGTTCACTTCATTTAAGCTTGTTCTTAGTATTTGAATCTCTTGTATGCCACTGGTTCTGGTTCGTTCTAGCCCTTTGTTTAATTCTAGGCTGATCCTTCTTTTAGTCTCCCTTAATTGACTTTGTAGCTGGGATATCATTTGGTATTTTTGTTGTAACCTAATCCTCAAACTACTTACAGAGTGTAAATTTGTTGATGTGAAGGCTCCCATTGTGCTTGCTATTTCTGTAGCGAATTCCCCTTCTTCAAGATTTTGTCGATCTATGATGATCTTATGATTTTTTATCATCGTGTCTCCTCTTAGATGCATTTCCCGTTTCAAGATAGCCTTTCTCTTTTTACTGAAAAAATAATCAGATGAAGGAATTTCGTATCTAGAAATAGGTTCGAGATCACTAACATATAGAGCTCCCTCTTGAGGGTTTTCATAGGTAGACTGCAACGGGGTCAAAGAAGTAATAGGGCTTCCAAGCTTTGTCGATACCATTCCTCCTATTTTTTTGGGAAAATTCTCAGGGACTTCTGGTGATGTTTCCAACTCCTCCCTTTCCCTGACTTTGAGTTCTCAATTTGTAGAAATTCTATTCTTAGTGAAGGCATTTCAGTCTCCTTCAAACTTTCGTTTGTATTTACTTTATCTTGTGCATCATATTCAAAACCTGGGGGAGTTCCTTCCTGCTCTGGAGGGGGAATCGAGTATTGACCTTGCAATATCTTTGGTAAACAACTTCACCTATGGATTTCGAAGGTCATAAAACAGTCTGTAATTCGGGTGGTAATGCATGTACTCTATTTAATACTTCCTTATAAGTTTTGACCTCTTTGAAAATATAATCATAAGTGGACCTTTCGTGTTCATAAGATTTCATACCACAGTGTATCAGATGTTTGTTCACAAGTTGATATGGGTCATGCTTTCTGTGCTCAATATTTACCATTTTGATTTCTTCGAGCGCTTCTGCTTCCACCCTGGAATAGCCCAAGTTTAGTAATGAAAATTTCTTGATATGCAGAAGGAAGATTGGCTAGGATTTCTTTTGAGCTGCCTTTAGCTCTATTCTGATACCGCCTTTCACTATTTGGTGTGCTACCTCCCTCAATAACAGTCTTTCTGGGAGAAATTTTGGAAGTGCATGAGGAGAGACTAAGCACCCATAAACCCTGATGTAGGAGAAACTTTCTTCGATGAACCAGTCGGCTATTGCCCTAAGGTTTCTTGAGACTATCTCAGAGATGTGAGGAGGGTCACAACCATGAAGCATTTTATGCATTGGTATTATTACAAAATGACAAACCTCGTAAAATGATGTTTTTGTTTTTTCTTCCCACAACTCTGAATGATACTCGTGAATGGGTTCGGGGTAGGTTATGTTTCAGTTCCAATTCATCAAAGGGAACGAAGCCAAAAAAAAAATAGCTTCCATTATGTATGCCGAGATGTAAAAGGCCACTAGTTGACCTTTGGCTTTTGTGGATTTGTAATTTAAAACTTCTTTGGCCAATTTATCAGATAAAATCTTGCTCTAGTTGAAACTATATCCTTCTGATGCCTCCTCTAAAAAGGGTACCCAATATGCAGGAAAATGACAGGGGTTCTTTTTGCCAAGGAGTCTGCACAACATAATGGCTACATAAACCATGTATTCATTCAAATATGTGGTGGCGTAATTTCCGTGAGTGTCATCCCTACATTTTGATGGACATCTCCACCATCCTTTGATTAAATTGGGATAAGTTTGGTCTGCCTCAGTACACTCCTTCCTTTGAAATTCATCTATAAACTCAACATTGTAAATATATTTAGGATTGGGTGAGATTTTGTACATTACTTGGATATGTTCATGTCTGAATGAGATGATAATGACTGAATAATCGTTCAGAATACTTCTCGGCGGAATATCAACCTTCTCTAAAGCCCAACTGATCATGTCATTGTATGCCACGAGCCGTGGGCATGATGCAATTTTGTGAAGCTCGAATTAAGATATGTCCTGAAGGTGATTCTCAGAATCATTTGGGGAATTTTTGATTTCATAGTCCAAAATTTCATAGATTTGCCTCTAGGATTTGATTGAGTCGATATCATGTGGCATTGTGTCGGATACGATATCTGCCTCTGGACTGTAAATCTCAGTTGTATCTTCACTCTTCTTAGGTTCTTTATTTGGTGCCATGACTTTCGTATCATAATGAAAACCTGTCATAGAAGAGAGGTGTATGAGTTTAGCTGAATGTGTGTTACACCTGATAGCATGAACCGGGATAAATTGCGAAACAAAGACCTTTAATTCTTTTTAAACTTATTTAATGATGAAGGTACTGACGCAGCTAACAAGAACTTAATACCTTAAATGCAATGAATATTTCTGAGATGTGCATTAGTGTCACATAAATCATCAGTTATCCATTATTAATGTGGCCGTATTTCGTCAATCCCAGATTCGAAATTCAAAAGACTTCATTCAACGGTATCAAAAATAAGAAAATACCTAAGAAGTTTAATTACCATTAATCATGTTTCTAAAATAGAGTTAGTTTAGTTTAAATGTTGATTATAGTTCGAGACTTTGTGTTTCAAGGTTTCCGGGATTGTGGATACATGAGGTATGTCATCGCTAAACCCCAATTCCCGAAATTGCGAAATCACGATAAGATTAGGTTAGGCCTTAACTATCGTATTAGTAAATTAATTAATCAGGATTAAAAACTAACTTCCATTCTTTCGGGAAATCGGGGATTTGGATTTCATGATTCAATATGCATGGAAAACATATGGTTTCGAGTAGATACGAATCCTGAAAGATTTTAAAAAATTGTTAATCAACTCCTTTAGGGTTTAATTTACCGTGATTAAAAATAACTTTACAAAATGTGCGTCGAGACTTTTAAAACACTTTTGGTTTTTTTCCATTGATTATTTAAAGAATAAATCTTGTCTAGATTTCCATACCGGGCTTTTGGAAATGATATTGAGGGTTATGCTTTATGAAAAGACGAAACTCGAAAGAGGAAAGTTTTAGTCTTATAGATAAAAAAAACTTTAAAAACTGTTTCAACAACGGTTAAATGCACATTTATTTTTTCGTGTCGTGAAAATTCTACTGTGTTATTTGTCTAAGTTTCTTTATAAGTTAGCCTCAATTTTGTAATTTGCGTTGCTTGGTACTTTCATTGCTATTTCCTATGAAAAATTCCGACACCATCTATTTTCGTCATACAACGCTGACGTGGTATTACCAACTCAAATAGGTCGGGGTTTTTCAACAAGATGCGAGAGATAACCTAGAACTTAGGCGATTGAGGTTGACAAGTATCAGGAATCATCGATTGGGGAGCAGTTCAATTGCGTAGTTTCATTGCAGGTTACATATTCGTAAATCCCCAATGCCGAAAACTTTTCAGCAGTTGGTGATATCCTTCCTCTACTTGCATGACGCTTAATCTCTTTGTCTCTTTTCGACACCGATGAGGGCCGGTCATTGATGATTTTAGTGTGTGTCACCTATCGTGTAATTACGACTTCTGTCTACCGATGATGATGGAGGTTGGGGCTCAGCGTTTTAGGTCCTCTTGGGCGAAATTTGTCATCTCTAATCCTTCTCGATGTTGAATTCATTTAGCGCGTCGGGGAGAAGTTTCGATTGTTGGTTCTTTAATTAAATGTTAGCATTTGTTAAGTCATGATGATTATCACTTGCTCAAGCAACTTTGAAAGGATTAAAATGAAAAACAGAAGACAAGCAAAGGCAACATTTCCATATTAAGATCGAATTCGACATTTACAAGAGATCAAGTGGTACCCAAAAAGTGAAATTTGACATAGAATTTTTAGGGTGTGTTGAGTTCTCAACAAGAGGATTGAACCCATACCTCTACTATAATAGAGGATGGTTGTAACCAATATGCCATTGGTTACACATTTAGTGAGATTCTTCTATAATTAGAATAAGTTGTCATTAAATCTGCATGGAGGTTTGGAGGTCGAGCCTATATATTGGGCACAGATTTCTATGTATACACATCCCTATGTATGGATCTCGAGGTATGCACAAATACCGAGACATGGATTTTAAGATAAGGCACAAATCCTGAGACTATATAGATGGTATAGAAGTATGTTCAAGTACAAGTTTAGTTGGTGTTGCATTGTAAAGCGTGCCAAATGGTACCTTGATGAAATTTTAAGTGTTTTATATAAAATTTTCACGATTTTTCACAAGGATCATGAATATGATGTATTTTTGTGATTTGAGGTCATTTGTAAAAATATTTTCTCAATTTTTCATTAATGGGCATTGAATGCATTGTTTTGTGTGCCAAAGAGCATGAAATTGAGCTAGTCTAGAAATTGGTCGACTTTACAGTCAAAAGTTTCATAATTTCAAAAAGATTTCAATGGTGAAGTTATTTTCTTTGTTTTAGTAATGGAATTTAAGAGCATCCATTAAATTGGCATATGCGAGTAATTTTATATGTGTTTTTGGTATTTGAGATGGAGAAGGAAATTTTCATTGGATTGAATGGAACTTGAAGAGGAAACAAAAGTATGTAATTTGAGTTTTTTTTTTTTTTTTTTTTTATGTTGTGTCATATAACTATCATTAAGAAAGATAATCTTTAATTTATGATTTTTGGGGTAAAAAAAACATCATCATAATTCTACAAACCACCCCAATATGATCAATAAATTATTCTAGATTTTATACCATGTCATATTCGTATGGATGTATACCTTGAATAGAAGCAATCAGGTACAGATGATAATAGTACAAGAAGAATTATTCTTCAAGGAAGGAGTGGAAATGGACAGAGTATTGAATTAGGGACTTCTAGTACAGATACATCAACAGTATAAGAACATAGATTCCAAATGGGAAAGGAATATATCAACATTCGACTTGGTTTCATATTGGATGAGATGGATTATATTCAGCAGAAGGAGATGGGAGAGGATGTTGAAATAAATGATACATGTATTGTAGAGATTCAATGAAAAAGACTTTTTTTGTCAGGGAATCTATGAGCCAAAACCAGAGTTATATATCATACTAGCTATAGTTCTAGAGACCAGAGTCAGAGCTATATTCCAAGAAGAAAACAACAATGCACTGATCTAGTACCTAATATCGATCACCCAATATGAATACTTATTCCCAAAAGAATCACCAAGATGGAATAGTGAAGAATATCCATCACTAAGTTACTGTATCAGAACATTTTAGTAAGATCGAAGAGTGAGTTAGAATTATCATCACTAAGTTGTTGAATATATATACTTTTGGAGGTCCAAAAGTTATTCAATGGGAAGGTGTGATCTAGGAGGATCTAAGGAATGCTCATAGAGATCCAAGAAGATCCAGAATGCTCATAGAGGTCCCAGGGGATCCATAATGTTCAAAATTCAATAGTCTCAAATCATCTCAAAAATGGCATCATTGTGTAGAGGTCGTCATCATCTTTCCAACGATGCAAACGACACCTCAAATGGAGCTCGTATGCAAAAATTATAAGCAGTCAGAGTTCAAGGTCAGAATAGGCGAAAAGTCAAAGGTTAAATGATGACATCAACATAGGTCAAAGATGGCGTTGGTAATGACACATGACACATGTCTGTATAATAGTGATGTGGTAGAGTTTGTCAGTAGTTGGTTTGGCATCCAAGTGGTCTAGTTATTTAATGACATGTGGCATTTGAACACGCAATGAGAAGCTATCACGTGGTAGCTTCCCATTGGCTAATATTGGTTAATGTGTATAAAATTTTGGAGTCAACAGGGTTTGAACCCATAGCCACCAAAGCCTTAACACAAGATCCATTATCAACATACCATTACATGATTCTTAAGTTATATGTGGTAAATTATATATATATATATA
>JASDQU010504254.1:41986-59827 GCA_032191745.1 Picea mariana | reverse complement strand
AATGGCATCATTGTGTAGAGGTCGTCATCATCTTTCCAACGATGCAAACGACACCTCAAATGGAGCTCGTATGCAAAAATTATAAGCAGTCAGAGTTCAAGGTCAGAATAGGCGAAAAGTCAAAGGTTAAATGATGACATCAACATAGGTCAAAGATGGCGTTGGTAATGACACACGACACATGTCTGTATAATAGTGATGTGGTAGAGTTTGTCAGTAGTTGGTTTGGCATCCAAGTGGTCTAGTTATTTAATGACATGTGGCATTTGAACACGCAATGAGAAGCTATCACGTGGTAGCTTCCCATTGGCTAATATTGGTTAATGTGTATAAAATTTTGGAGTCAATAGGGTTTGAACCCATAGCCACCAAAGCCTTAACACAAGATCCATTATCAACATACCATTACATGATTCTTAAGNATATATATATATATATATATATATATATAAAGGTTCATTTGAATGGCTAAAGGGCCGAGGGCCTAAGCCCTTGACCCTAGCCTTAGTTCTTAGTTGTATGCCATATCACATGACCCATACCATAATACTCGAGGGGCTTAGCATAGATATTGAACGAGAGTTTTTTTGGCATATATATTATATATAATATATTATATATATGTTGCATTATAATATAACCACCAATGAATATATTCGTAACTACCCACCATATATATCATATGGATTGGAACAAATAACCAAATGAATATTCATGGAAGGAGGATCGAACCCATACCTCCACTATAATAGAGGATAGTTCTAACCAATATGCCACCGGTTCAACATTTGGCAGTATCCCACTATAATTAGAATAAGTTTCCACTAAATCTGCATGGAGGTTTGGAGGTCGAGCCTATATATTAGGCCTGGATTTATATGTACACACATCCCTATGCATGGATCGCGAGATCTACACAAATAAAAAGACATGGATTTTGAGATAGGGCACAGATCCTAACACTATACAGATGGTACAAAAGTACGTGTAAGTACAAGTTTAGTTGGTGCTACACTGTAAAGCATGTCAACTGGTAACTTGACATAATTTCAAGTGTTTTATACCAATTATGCACTATTTTTCTCAAGGATCATGAATACGAGGTCTAATTTGTGATTTTAGGTCATTTTAAAAACTATTTTATTGATTTTTCATTAATGATAATTTAATGCATTGTTTTGTGTGCCAAAGAGCATGAAATTCAACTAGATTAGAAATTGGTCGATTTTGTAGTCAAAAGTTTAATAATTTCACAAGGATTTCAATGGTGAAGTTATTTTCTTGTTTTGAGTAATGTAATTTAAGAGAATCCATTAAATTGGCATATGTGAGTCATTTTACATGTGTTTTTGGTATTTGAGATGGAGAAGGAAGTTTTCATTGAATTGAATGGAACATAAAAATGAAGAAAAAGTATGTAATTTGATTTATTATATTTTCCATTGCATCATATCACTATCATTAAGAAAGCTAATATTTAGTTTATGAGTTTTTGAGTAAAAAACACATCGTCAAAATTCTGCAAACCACCCCAATATGATCAGTAAATTATTTTGGATCAAGTTAGATACTGCTTGTATATATGTGAGGCAATAAGTGTTGTCTAAGGATTTTTGGATCAACCCACTAGAAATTTTGAAGGCTTCTAGATCCACTGACTACTACACTATAGTTTTGTTAACTAGACAATTGAATCATGTACCAAAACTAACTTGTGGTTGAGCACAAGTTTTGAAACACCTAATCATTCAAGTAATAGCTAATTTGATGTAATAATTCCCTCTACAATGGACATTTGTCTTCCCATATGGGAAACTAATTCAACTACAGTTGTGGGCATTGATGTAGGAGATATAAATATATCAAGGAAAAAGAGAGGTCATAAATAGTGTGGTAGTGTTCCTATTATTGTTGTCATGTTTACAGGGAGAGTGTGCTTGTCATTAATGGCAAGAACAATAGTGAATCAAACCTTAAGAGAGCAGAAGATGAGAAATCTCAAAAAATATAGCATTTTCCAGAAGTGCAGATGAGGTCCAAGAGATGGAATCGCATGAGGAACAAAGGTCGAGGCATGTGAACACTTAGAAAATATTCTAAGTCAGAGAGATCAGAAGATTATTAGGAAGAGAGATAGTGGCCATTAGATCATCGATCCAAAGGAACAACAACCTTCATATTGAATTAATGGAAGGATAGGATAAGAGGGGAAAAACAATTGATAATTTGATTATCCGAATACCTATCAGTTGTCGAATCAAACCCGAATTCCCGTCAGTCAATGGATCATTCTAAGTGGAAGGATAGGATAAGCTAGAAGAACTGCAGCACAGATGGATCGAGCCATCAATCTAGGATCATGATCGATGAAAAAACATTTAGTCTGGGTATAAACATGCAAGGGGGTTAAGCTCCGAAAAAATCTCACTTCAAATTTTTCAGTTTGAGATTTGAAAAACCTAAAGCCCGGAGAGCTGGAGAGATAAAATACATCCTCGACCATCGGATCATCTGAAGTACATCACAATCATCAGATCATTTGAAGAAGATCTCAAGTGTCATATCATCTGAAGTAAATCTAGGTTGTTTGATCTAGAAAAGACATGGCGTAATCTTGTGGACTTCGGGTAAAGTCCCAAAGTAAGCCTCAACTGTCCGATTCAAGGAAATGTGGCAGACCACATCAACAAGGACATGTGGTAGACCATGTCAGCAAGGACATGTGGCAGACCACGTCAGCAAGGACATTTGGCAGACCACGTCAATGAATGACACGTGGAAACCACTCATCCCGTTCCAGGTCAACATGTGACATGTGTAATGTTACATCACTCAAGAAGATTTACTTCAGGATTTTGATCACCAACAAATGAAAGAACATACAAAGTCCCAAAGACCAAAGTCACGAAGAGATGAAGTGCCAAAGTGTTAGAAGAACAAGACCATGGAGCAATAAAATAAAACAAATGTAGAAACAAAACACAAAAGATACATAATACAATAGAGACACAGATTTACGTGGTTCACCCAGTGTGGGCGATGTCCACTAGAGAAATTGCCAGGTCCTTCCTTTATTATTATCCATCTTATGAAGGGATAAAACCTACAACAAACCCGTTGTAACTTCCTCTTCTTTCTCTCACAGTATCCTATCACAGAATACAATATTCTCCATCAACTATAGCCGCAATTCATTTCCCTCATAAAAGAGGGTTGCCTTCTAGGGAAAAAAACCCTAACATAATCTCTATCATTAGATCTATGACCTTATAATGGACGGTCCAGATTTACGATGAAATTACAATATACATTTACAAGGCGAATTTTCATTCGAGGGCTTCTCCCCTGAACCCCCGCTGGGGGCCCACTTACCCCCAGACCCCCTAGTCGAGGGGATAGCCCCTCGAACCCTGCAGAGGGGGTACCCCCCCTCTGAACTCCCCCGCGTGGAAGAGTGTACATACTGTTGGACAACTAAGAGGGGGAGGGGTGAATCATTTGTTATCATGCTTAAAAAATTATGCTTCTTTTAAACTCTTTGCAGAAACACTGAATGATGATCACAATAATGTAAGGAAATAAACAATGGCACATTTAGCATCAGTCACATATATGAGAAACACAGAGACAGATATTTGCCGAGGAAACCCATACAGGGTAAAAGCCTCTTTTTCTTTATATGATAAGTAATAGTTACATTCTTTACATTATCATACATATGAGCACCAAATCATAATGAGTCTACAACCTCTATTTTGCAAGCTGCAACTTACTGAGAGCACCAACTCTCTGTTTTCTCTAGCACCCACTAGAAGGAAGAACCAACCCCCTGGATTCTCTAGCACCAACTCCCTAGTTTCTCTAGCACCAACTAGAAGGAAGCACCAACTCCTTGGTTTCCCTAGCACCAACTAGAAGGAAGCACCAACTCCCTGGTTTCTCTAGCACCAACTAGAAGGAAGCACCAACTCCCTATGTTCAAGCACCCACTNAGCACCTCCCAACCACCCTGAATAATAAATTATTTGTTACTAAAACTTATTACAATGATATAACATTATTCAATGGCTTACCAGCCCGATTGTTATTCTGTTACCCTGCTCTGCCCTGTCTGCATCAGTGTCTTCTGCACGCCCCTTGCACTTTCTATTCTTCTACCTTTTATACTCTCTGCACCATATCCCTTCAATGCAACCTTCCTCTATCGTGCATTTGTGCTCCTATGCTCTTCCTCCTTTCTCACACTTCAATCCTCCTCCACGATAGCAATGCCCATCTCTTCTTTGTTCCTCATTCTTATAGTACCTATGCTCCTTGTGCATGCAATATTCGCAATGCCTATGCATGCACACTCCGCGCCAAATCCCTCCACAACTTGAGTGCTCTGTCTGATAATCATCATGACTCTTCATCTTCTCTGGTGGTTCAACCCATGTGTCTATCATCACTAAGTGTTATGTTGAGATTCCTTTTTCTCTCTGGCAGTTGAGACTCTTCATCTTCTCTGTTACAGTCGAGCTCACCCTCTCTGTTTCAGCTATAGGCTTCAATGCTCATCCATCTATCAATCCCTTCTAAGAATAGTCTTCCTTCACTGGAAAAATATGAGAGACTCTTCATCTCCTCTGGTGATCACATAGAGGTCTCTTCGAATTCTCTAGTAGATGCCATCGATGGTTTCTGGCAGTTTCACTGTGTTGTGCATCAGTAGCCCTCTGATCTCCTTCAAGTTTATCTGCATCGTTGGATGAACTTTATTAATCTTTCCTTTAAATCGAGTTTCGACATTTCTGAATTCCTATGCCCAAGTGTCTTGACACTTCATGTCACGATCTCTAAAGCTTCGATACAGAGATTTTCTATGCTATCTCCTTCCTCTATATGACCATGGCTATGACCAAGCACTTATGATTAAAGTGCTTTTCGCGAATTTGTGTTTCGTGAATCTGGAGATGAGGCATCTCGAATATCCAAGTCGCAATCTATAAAACCTCGAAATGGAGCTTATCTGGACTGACTCCTTCCCTTCTCGTGACCAAGGGCTGTGACCACAAACTTATGCATAAGGCACTTTCACGATTTTTCATTTCATGAGTCTGGAGATGAGGCATCTCGACTCTCCAAGTCACGATCTCTAAAACCCCAAAATGGAGCTTATTTGGATTGACTCCTTCCCTTCTCGTGAATAAGGGCTATGACCACAACCTTATGCATAAGGCACTTTCGCAATTTCCCATTTCATGAGTCTAGAGATGAAGCATCTCGACTCTCCAAGTTGCGATCCCTGAAACCCCGAAATAGCATGGGATCAACGGTCCCGATCAACACTTGATCTGATGGCTGAGATAATGTCGCGATTTCGTATATCGTGATTTCGACATTCCTGTTGTTCAGTGTTCTTGTCACTTCAAATTCTCAATCCACGAAACTCCAAAATGGATTCGGATCAATGGTCCAGATCACATCTTGATCTGACAGTTGCGATTAAGTCACGATTTTGCATATCGCGATATCGGGATTCCTGTGGTTAATATTCTTTGACATCTCCAACACTCGATCCTCGAAACCTTGAAATGGACTTGGATCAATGGTCCAGATTCAATCTTGATTCAATGGCTGCGATTAAGTCACGATTTTGCATATCGTGAAATTGGGATTCCTGTGGATGATATTACTTGACATCTCCAACTCTCGATCCCCAAAACTCTGACATGGACTGGAATCAACGGTCCAGATTCAACCTTAATCTGATGGCTGAGATCAAATCTCGATTTCGCATATCGCGATTTCGAGAGGTTAGGGAACATCATTCCTTTGACTCTCCAGTCAGCGAACCGACGATCTATCCCCACGTGTCCTGCCTGAAGATGGACGGTCCTCCTTCTTTCGGGATTTTGTGAGCCCTCTACTCCTTGCACCATAAAGAACATGTACGTTCTCCTCGATCCAACAGTGGTTGGACCCTGTTCTCGGATCTAACACTCGAGATATATTCTCCATATCTATGTGCTCCTCTTGTCTACATTGAGTTCTAACGATCATCGGGAATTCGAGATGGGATCCAACGATCACCGACACTTCTCCTCCAAGCTTACGCATCCTCCTTACTTGGAAGAATTTNTGTGCTCCTCTTTTCTACATTGAGTTCTAACGATCATCGGGAATTCGAGATGGGATCCAACGATCACCGACACTTCTCCTCCAAGCTTACGCATCCTCCTTACTTGGAAGAATTTCTAAGTGTCAAAGGCCTCGACCTTTGATCTGCCTATGATCCTAAGTACGCTATCTCCCTTGAGCTTTAGCCATGAGTTAACTTCATCCCTAGTGCACACCTACGCATTGCATTCGACTCTGTGCTAATTCCTCCTGAGCTTACTTTGTTCCTGTTTTTCTATCGATGCACACTCTGATACTACCATCAATGAAAAGCACATACTACTTATAAAGCATGCCAAGCATCCTCTGCTCTATCTCTTCTAATCTTATTGAGCTTTCTCTACAGCGTCTTCCCAAAATACTTCTGGTGCCTACGTCTTCCCAAAATACGTCTGATGCCAGTCTGTTACATTCTTTCTATACTCATGCCATCTTCATTGTTGTACTTTCCATCAATGACAAGCATATGCTTCCTATTAAACATTTTCCAACAATCTCCCCCTTTGGCATTGATGGCAACAAAGGCACCCAGATTCTTTTCTCCCCCTTTGACATCAATGTCAAAGAGAACATGCTCCCCCTGAGCTGTTGCAGTATTTTTAGGAGGTATCAGATATTAAACCAATGCAATCTCCCCCTGACAGGATGGAATCTCTCATTTGAGGCCTGCAGAATATTTGTATCTAAACCAGAGTCTTCTCTTTCTGATTCTTGGACCTGTTCATCTTCAGCTTCCGCTGTATCCTCTGTGGAAAACTCAAAATTTCTCACCTCTCTTACTAGGACTCCTTCATCAACCTTTTCTTTTCATGAGTGGATGACTCCCCCTGTCACTGTTATCTCTCTCTCTGCTTCTGACTAATTTCATCCTTTGTTTCTAAAAGGTTAGCTTTCCCTGACAAGGTATTTCCTCTTGTTATCTCTACAGAATGTCATGTAAATCATTTTGTAAAAAAAAATGTTGTTGTTGAAGAGCTGTTGTCCTATTGACATACTGTGTAATTGTATCTCGTACTTTTCTCTTCATCTCTTCGATGGTGTGACCACCGGCTGAGACCACAGGCCTAAAGTATTTCTCAATTTTGCATTTCAACATTTCAGGACTCCTGTGGTTATGTTTCTTTCCTCTCTTGTTTATTGGCAGTACGACTGCCATTAGACCAAAACCCATGGGTGATTGGTAAACTCATCACCGCCATATTTAATGGATCCACGGGAGGCTGTTAGACCATGTCGCGAGTCCTAAAGGAGGTGTTGAACACCAATTCAACAATCTCCCCCTCATCACCAATTGAGGGCTCTCAGCACCAACTAAGATACTCGACACCAATCGAATGGACTCGAACCTTTAACCTTTCACTCTGATACCAGTTTTTCTTTTTCACAGACAGAGGACCTGTATCAAGTTTCTTAGGAGTACTGATTTCTTCCTTGTTGTATCCAATACTAGATTTGTCATTTGGTGATCTCTGACTATCCAAGATCTTATCTAGGGTCATGGAGCTATTTAAGAACTTGCTTTGGATGTTTTCCTTCTCAACCTTCAAGACTTCTACTTCCAGCTTATGACATGGTTCTTCTGCTACTTCATCCATGGGGAAAATGCTAACTGAACATGTTTTTATTGTATTTGAATCTTCTTCTTTACTTGCAGGGGAGGATTCAATTTCAACATCATTAATTGTCCTTATGCCTTTATTCACCACTTGTCTCGAGTTTACATTTACCTTACATTCTTTGAACGTGAACACCTCTTCACTACCTCTGTCACATTTTTGACTTGTACTAAGCAAATTATGTTTCAAATCATCCAAAAGCATAACGTACTGGGCATCTCCTTTGTCATTACTCAAACTCATCATCCCTCTATCCTTGATTTTTCCTGGTTCATCATTTTCAAGGATCACATTTCCTGTTTTTCTTTTACTTATGGACAATAGCTTATCCTTGTCTCCAGTCATGTGCTTGGAACATCCACGGTCTATATTTCCAGAGGCATTTTGTTTTTGAGTTGAAAGTGCTTGACCACATTTTTCACTATCTTTCCTCTTCCATGTGTTGGTCTTTCTATCTAAGAACTTTATCCTTGGATCTGCTTTGTAGTTCTTGAGATGGAAGTTTGTAGCTTTGTGGCCAAAGTTGTGACAGTTATAGCATTCAATATCATTGTTCAATAGGTCAAAGTTATTGTTGCAGCGTTGTCTACTCATTGACTATTTATTAATCCTTGACCTCCTCAGTTGCATGTATCTAGACTTAATCTGGCAATTTGCAATCTGTGATGGTTTGTTACTTTTCTATATCATTCTTTGTTGTGGCAGATATTTATTTTTTGGAAATTTTAATTGCTCATGTCTAAGTCTAAAGGAACAATTTACAGCTTTGTGACCAAAGTTAGAACAGTAGAAACAATATCCATAGAAAAATTCTTTGTACCTGGAAAATGGTTGTCTTCTTTGAGAAAATTGATTTCTTTCATGTTGATGATGTCTTTGAGCAGGGAGTGCATTCTTTCTTTGTTCTACAGATTCAGTCCTGGCACTTTTTTCTTTACTTGTCCTGGGCGGCTAATTGTCTTCCTTTGTTTCTGCAGGTTTGCTATTGTCATTGGTTGTACTTTTGACAAACTTGATGGGTTCTTCATTTCCTGGCTTCCCACTGCTTGATCCCTTTTCATAACCCAAACCAGTTTTCATCTTTGGATTCCTTTGCTGATTCAGAATGGTGGCTAATCCTTCTGAGGCTTTGATACTTGACAGATTCTAATTATACAAGGCTTGAAATTTCTCCATTTATTTCCTTGTTTTCACTATTTCTTGTTCCAAGGCTTTAGATATTGCCCTCTTTTCTGATAGCTGATGTTTTAGAATATCCTCGATTTTCTTTGCCTCTTCTAATTTCACTTTTAGCAGGGCAAGGTCTTCATCAGGTTGTTTACTTTCTTTCTCGAACTATATCAGCAATTGTTTTTTCTTTCTGTTCTTAATTCTGAGTCTGTCAATCTCTTCCAGTGCACTGATCAGTTCTCCTTCCATATCAACCACAACTTCTTCATCATTCTCATCACTGACTATGCTTTCATTATCATAATCCTCTTTGGCCATAAGCATGAAGTCATTTACCTTGTCTTCACAGGAAGAGTCAGTATCGGTTTCTTCTGAGGAGTCATCATTGTTTACACATAAACTTTTCTTTTTATCAAATCTCTTGGATTTGTGCTTCTCTTCACCTTCATAGTTCTGATCATGTTTCTTGTGTGGACATTTATTTGCAAAATGACCTATCTTACCACAGTTGAAACATTTGAAGGGAAACTTACCTTGGTACTTGCCTAATCCTTTCTTTAGTCTTCTCACGAATTTTGCTTCAATTTCATCAGGCTCATAATCTTCATTCTTATTTTCTTTAAATGATGCTTCTTTAGAGGTGGGTTTATCTGTAACTATCCTCATCTCATATGCAGTCAATGCTCCTAGAAGTTGATCAAAGGACAAAGTATTTATATCATTAAGTTCTTCTATAGCTGAGACCTTTGGGTTGAACCTATCTCATAGAGATCTCAAAATTTTCTGAACTAAAGAGGGTTCCTCAATTTTTTCACCAAGTGCTTTCATTGCATTTACTAGTTCTTCAACTCTTAGAAAATACTTCCCAATGGTTTCATATTCTTTCATATATAGATTTTCAAACTGTACTCTATAGGTTTGAAGCTTGACATCTTTCACCTTCTCATTACCTTCATAATTGTTAATGAGTTTGTCCCACATTTCCTTAGCAGTTTGAAGATGCATCACCTTCACAAACTCAGCTTCTGCAAGTCCATTCAAGATAGAATTCATTCCCTTAGCATTAAAGCTAAATTCTAACTTATCATCTTTGGAAGCTAGCACAATAGGATTTATGTATCCAGTCTATACTACATCCCAGACATCAGTTCCTAAGGCCATTAGATATGTTCTCATTCTAACCTTCCAGAAGGAAAAATTCATTCCAGCAAATAGAGGAGGCCTAGTGACTGAAGTCCCTTCATGGCTTGTCATGTTTAAGCTCTAGGATCTACCCTTAGATAAAAAGGGGGCCGGCTCTGATACCAATTTATTGGCAGTACGACTGTCATTAGACCAAAACCCGCAGGTGATTGGTAAACTCATCACCACCAGAGTTAATGGATCCACAGGAGGCTGTTAGACCATGTCATGAGTCCTGAAGGAGGTGTTGAACACCAATTCAACACATACTTTTGGTGTGTAAATACTGCACGGGGTATAAACACAGCTGAAAGTAAAAGACCTTTGAATCAGGAAGATAATCAGGCTCCACAACCAACACAAAGGACCAAAGTCGCAAAGGGCCGAAGTGTCGAAGGGAGTAAGATTCGTAGTCGTGAAGTGTTGAAGTGTCGAAGGACTAAAGTCCTAAAGTGTTGAACACCGAATACTAGAAGAAGACCATTGCCATTGATCACTAGGAGGGGTACATGTCAGAATATTACGCATTCGAGGGAAATACTATCGGAAGAAGTGAAGAAGAAATGTTTGAAATCCTCGAAGCTTGAAAAACCGAAGCATTTTGGATTTGTCGATCTACGAGAGGACAAGTGTCATTAGATAGAAAGGTCTGGGTAAAATTCTTGGAGGGAAGATGGGTGAGGAGAAACTAAAATATGAGAATGTCGAAGGGAGAAGTCCTGGAGCGAAGGATATTTGTTGGATTAAGGAGGATAGATGTCAGCAAATATTCCATTTCAGAAGATATCTAGTCAGAAGAAACGAGAACTTGAGATTTGAAATCTCCGAAGTCTAGAGACAGAAAGGAGATCTCGACCGTTAATATGAGAGGGACATGTGTCAGTGGATTGTCAACTCCGAAAGATTGACATACAGAGGAAATCATGGTTTGAGAGTTGAAACTCCCGGAGCCTGGATCACGAAGTGAAACACAAACATTGATTCAAGAAGGACAGATCTAAACCGTCAATTCAGGAACACTGTCAAGACCATGAGATCGACGGTCCCATTGCATTGCGGGGATTGAAGGTGCATGAATTTTAATGAGATGAGGGCAGGCTGCATCGAAACCATAGTTTTAAAGAAAGGACACATGGACACTCGAGGTAAATTTCAAGGCGAAAAGAAATTTGTTCTAAACCACCTTTGGATGCGCCTGCAATTGGATGGTCACATGAGCGCATTTCCCAAGTTCATATAGAGGGAGGATATAGCACGTTTCTAAGATCCACTTCGGAGTTTGGGAGATCAGGATTTTGAAGAGTCAGGGTGACTCACGATAAATGACCCAAAATGTGAGGTCTTGAAGTGATTGGTCCCAGGTCACAGCCAGTGATCACGTGAAGGAAGGGGATTAGGAGACAAAGAATCCAAAACTGACTGACTATAACTGACAGAGAAGATGAAGAGTTGTGACTTCCAGAGAAGCCAAAGAATCTCAAGAAAATGGATACTGATGAGGAACTCATTCGACATAACCTCCAAAGAAGACAAAGAGTTGTCATAATTATCTGACAGAGGTCTCAGCGTGAGTAAGACATGCAGAACAGAGAAGATAGTGTTTTTTTTCGATGGTTATGTAGGTGGGTAGGAAGATACACAGAGGAGTACCTGAAGTGGAGATTAGAGGTGCAGCGTATAGAATGTAGAGGCAACACAGAGCATAAAATGAAGAAGATAATATGAACAAAATGGGTGTCATGTGATGGAGGAAAGAGAGCAGAGCATAGAAGCAGAAAGATGCAGAAGTGGAATAGAGGATAGAAGATGAAAAAGGAAGAGGAGACTTGGAGTTGTAATAGACCATATCAGAGACAGAGCAAGTAAGTAAAAGTTTTTCAAGATTCAGTCAGGGTGGTAGGGTGGTGCTAGGGGGGTTTTTAGTCCTTTAAATTCTAGTTGGTGCTAGAAGATATTCTGGGAGTTGTTGCTTCCATCTAGTTGGTGCTCTCTGCAAGTTGCATCTTGATATCATAGGTTGTAGCCTTGTATTTGAGTTGGATCTCAAAGACTGTGATGTACATGAAATTTGGAGCTTGATTGACATCCTAAGAAGGAGAGGTTTTTACCCTTTATGGGTTTCCTTAGGAAAATCAATGTCTCTGTGTATTTTGTGTGATTTATCATTGTATATCTATGAATGTTATGTTATCATCAACATATTAAATAATAATCTAGAATGAATAGAAAAAAAGGAAAATGTTTCAAGCTTATATACATAACTGATTCAACCCCCCTCCCTCTAAGTTATATTTCCAACAATTGGTATTAGAGCTGGTGCCTTTGATCAAAGGTAGATCCATAAGATTGAACATGACTAGTCATGATGGAAGTTCAACTAATAGACCCCCTCTAATTGATGGAACCAACATTTTCTTCTGGAAAATAAGGATGAGAACACATTTAATGTCTTTGGGTGATGATGTTTGGGATGTCGTTGAAACGGGATATGTGAATCATGTAGTCTTGGCCTCAAAAGATAATAATCTAGTATTTATCTTTTATGTAAAAGAAATGAATTCCATCCTCAGTGGACTTGCTGAAGCTGATTTTTTCAAAGTCATGCACTGTGATTCAACAAAGGTTATGTGGGACAAGATGATAAGTAGTTATGAAGGTAATGAAAAGGTGAAAGATGCAAAACTTCATACTCACAGACTAAAATTTGAGCAGTTAAAGATGGATGAAGAAGAAACTATCAGTAAGTAGTTCTTACGTATATAATAACTTGTCGACACTATGAAAGGCCTAGGTAAAATGATAGATGAATCTTTTCTTGTCCAGAAAATATTAAGATCTCTTCCTGATAGATTTAACTCAAAGGTCTCTTCTATAGAGGAAATAGCTGATCTCAAAACATTGACACTAGATCAAATTCTTGGAACCCTGACTTCCTATGAAATGAGAATCACGAAAGGTAAATCCACTTCAAGAGAGGCATCTTTTAAAGTAGAGAAAAACATGGACTCCAATATAGATGAGATTGAAGAAAATTTTGTGAGAAGATTGAAGAAAGGATCAGGAAAATACAAAGGTAAGATGCCCTTCAAATGTTTCAACTATGGTAAGATAGGTCATTTTGAATCTAAGTTTCCTCACAAAAGAAAGGGTCATACATATGGCGATCAAGAGAAGCACAAGCACAAAAAGTTCTATAAAGATAATAATTTTAAGAAGAAAAGCCTTTGTCTAAACAATGATGATGATCCCTCAGATGATGAACGCAGTGAGTCTTCTATTGAAGAAAAAATAAATGATATCATGATAATAGCTTTAGAAGATATAAACACTAAATATACAAGAAGTGAGCTTGTTGATTGTGAAGCAGTAGTATATCTTTAAGGAGAAATTTTCAGTGCCATGGAAGAGATTGATATACTTAGAGAAAAGAAAAGAAAACAAAAATAGTTGTTGCTCAGGTATGAGAAAAGATGCAAGGAACATTCTGAAGAAATTAATATGTTTAAGGTTAAGTTAGAAGAAGCTAATAATATTGAATAAATCCTCAAAGAACAATTGAAGGAAGCTGAAACAAAAGGTGAAAAATTGGAAGGTGAAGTAGTGACTATCAAAAAAGATCTAGAGAAATTTAAGGCCTTATATCATCAGAATCTGACAAGTATTAAAGCCTCAGAAGTATTATCCTCCATTTTGAATCAGTAAAGGAATTCAAAGTTGAAAACTGGTTTGGGTTATGAAGAGGGATCAAGTAGTGGTCAACCAAGCAACAAAGAATCCATCAAGTTTGTCAAATCTACAACCATTGACAACAACGAACCTGCAGAAACAAAGGAAGAGAAACAACCACCAAGTAGGAGTGAAGGAAAAGCTACCAGAACTGAATCTGTAGAACAAATAAATAATACGCCCTCTGCTCAAGGAAATCATCAGCATGGAAGAAATTAACCTGCTCAAAGAAGACAACCATTTTCCAAGTACAAAGATTTTTTCTATGGATATTGTTTTTATTGCTCTAACTTTGGTCACAAAGCTTTAAATTGTTCTTTAATATTTAGACATGAGCAATCAAGACAACCAAGGAATAAATACCTACCACAAAAAAGAATGAGACATCCAAGTAACGAACAACCAAACACTGCAATTCATGTGATGGCTAGGAAAAAGATGTAGATTAAGCATAACAATCATTATGATCCTTTATTCAATGAACTAGAATGTTACATCTGCCATAATTATGGACATAAAGATTAAGACTGTCGCTTAAAGAACTATAAGCCAAATTCAAATCACAGAGTTGAAAATGTCAAGGTTTGGAAGAAGAATGAAGATAACAAGTGTGGATTGGTGTTGTCAGCTCAAAGACAAAAAGACCCCTAGTATATTGACAACGGATGCTCTAGTCATATGACAAGTGACAAAAGTAAGTTCCTATCACTCAAGGAAAATAAATCAGGTAGTGTGACCTTCAGAAATGATTCTCCAGGAAAGATTAGAGGTAAAGGTATAGTAAGATTAAGTAATGGAAGAAGAAAATATGAAGATGTATTATTTGTTGATGGTTTAAAGCATAATCTTCTTAGTGTCTGTTAGATATGTGACAGAGGATGTGAAGTCACCTTCACTGCCAAGAATTGTAAAATAAAGATAGTAAACACCAGAGAGCTGCTTGCAAAAGTGGTTAGAACTGAAAACAATGTATATGTTCTGAAGGAAGATAAGGAGAAATATTATTTAAGAAAATTTGATGAAAGTTGGTTATGGCACAGAAGGCTTGGAAACCTAAATTTTGATCATATTGTCAAACTGAATAATGAAGGTGCTGTGAAAGACCATACAAAAATATCTAATCCTAATAACTCTATATGTGAATTCTGTCAAATGGGGAAGCTGACTCGTGCTCAATTTAAATCAAAGAGTTTCACATATTCAGAGAAACCACTTCAAATTGTTCATATGGATCTGTGTGGACCATCACGAAAGGAAGGTACTGGAGGATAACATTACTTTATGCTATTCATTGATGAATTCTCTAGACTTACGTGGGTTTCCTTTCTGAGAGAAAAATACGATGCATTTGAGAAGTTCAAAAAGTTTAAGGCATTAGCTGAGAATCAAACAAGAATGAAGCTAAAGGAAATTCGCTCAGAAAGGGGTGGAGAGTTTCTGTCAGGAGGCTTCAAATAATTCTATGACAGACATGGAATTAAAAGAGAATATACTATTGCAGGTACTCCTCAACAAAATGGAGTTGTAGAACGCAAAAATAGATCAGTTCAACACACTAGTACATATTGTAAAAATTCTGACGTTCTATTTGCGGCATTATGTACAAAATTGTCCATATTGTCGCAAAATAGAGGAAATTAAAAAAAAAAAAAATCATCTTGCTCGATAACATCGGTCTTGCCACGTTGACATCTCTCTTGCCACGTTGACGTCTCTCTTGCCGCATTGTCTTCGCTCTAGCCACGTTTTCCACCTAGTTGTCTCTATTGCCACGTTTATGACATAAACGTCTCTCTTGCCACGTTTGTGAAGATTGTTGTCTCAATTGCAATGTTGTGGAAACTAGGTTTTCCCCCTCCAACGACCACCTTAGTATGTTGACCAAGTCAAAATACTAACGGTCACTTAGGTTTAAATATCGTCGGAATTGCGACATGATAAAATCTATAAATATGTTGCAATTGACGGATGTTGTGACAAGTTTGCTATAATAACGATGCTTCAAAAAGGGTTTGCGGGTCTTCTTGGTGAACAAAAAACAAGTATTTGTTCCAGTATAATTCTGTAGGGAAGAATGTCAGAAAACATTAAAGCTAGGAAAAGAATTAAAGAGGGTCAAAAGGGTGACAGTAAGTGTTATTAAGTGAGTCTTTCGACCTCCAATTCCTTCTCCCTCAGAGCCCCATAATACATCTCACCAATCCCCAACAGGTAGTCCCTGTCCATCAACAACTACTGGTAGTCAACCCTCATCATAGACACTCTCTCTCTAAGAGTATGAAATTCATCCATGGAAAATCCCCCATCTGAAATACCATGTGCCAATGATTCCCTCCATTAGTAATTTTCCACCAATGCATGTGTACTCATCGATCATAAATATAGAAATGGACATACTTCCACTGGATAATTGATGAATAACACAAGTGATGTAGGCACTTGTCCTCACTGTCACCCACATATTGGATTTCCACCACCCTACAAATGACCCAAGGCCAATGTTCAGGTAGACCCAACAACCATCTCATTTCCCACACCACCTTTTGCACGAATGGAAAACCTCCATTGTCAACAAATAAAACACAATACATCACATTGGCTTCATGGAGCCAATAACACAACGGGACTTGAAAAATGAAAACCACAAGAAATCACATCATCCACAAAGGATCTCAACGAATCAAAGCCAACCTATATATACTAGATCCCACAACCATCTGAAGAGCCCACAAAACAACTCATGTGTTACCAAGAATTTTCCCAAGGAATACAAATGTAAAGCCCTGCAAGGGAGCCACAACGATTGCCCAAACTCCACAACAAGTGGAGAAGAGTGCTCTTTCAAATTGCCTCCCAAGATGAGTTTTCACTACACTTACTACCCATGTGCTACTGAGCGACATGATAACAAGCCAAGAACCGACCAACCCTGCAAATGGCCCCGGGCCAATCTTCGAGTGGACCTGGTAGGTAGCTCCTTTTTATCACCACATCACCCATGGTCCTCATTTCCTCTTCCATCTTTTCTTGGTCCTCCTAGGGATAAACCCTAAGACACTTGGATTGTGAGAAGAAATACTAGGAAACATGTGGAAACACATGGATTATGATTGAATTAAAAAAATGAATATATACAGGAAATTATATATAAAGTTATTGTAGTTTCATAGGGAAAACATGGAATGATATATTAATGAGGGAAGAGAGTAGCATACATACATGCTATGATGGTAAGTGAACTATGATTACATGAATTAGATGAGAATTATGGTAGAGTGTTAAAGTTTTTATGTTTTAGGAGGTAGTGTGATATATCTAGGGAGGTTACAAGAATCTAGGGAGGTTACAACCAATCCCCATTTTTCCTCAACCAATACATTTGACCAAAAATTGATGTCCAAGCACGAATCTACCTCAAAATCACTATAATTGACTGATTTACACCCTATTACATCATTACCACATAAAAAAGTAACATTTTACTTCATAGATGTCGAATTTGGCAAAACATTGCTGAAAAAACCAATTCCAGGACAAAGCGTAGCGAAACGGATAGAAAGCGTAGCGTGCTAGGAAAAATGGAGTTTTGGAGGCCTTCCCGAGGTCCAAATATAGATCTAAAAAGTGTTATAGAAAGTTGGAGATGTCTACTAATTGATGAAATGCTTAAGAAACAAAATTGACATGATCTGGCCCTTCAAACTCATCTTCTCCCAAAAGTACTCAGAAAACATAGCGTACTGCTCCAAAATGTGGCAGAAAGGTCAATTTCAAGTGGTGTTTTGTTCTTCATGCATGCTATATTTGACCAAAATTTGCCTCCAGATAGTCCAAAGTGATGTATGAGTCATGAGGAGTCTGAAAATACAAACCATTTGTCATTTTGAATCCTCCATCAAAGATCTACTACTTGTAATGACAACATTGTGCCTTACTGGATTCATAATGGCTTTGTAACAGTTGGTGCTGAGAATATGTCTGAATCTTT
>JASDQU010504253.1:26132-41452 GCA_032191745.1 Picea mariana | reverse complement strand
AGAACCACTTGTATTTCCTGTGTGTATGAATCCCTCAACCGCGGGTTTATGCGCGTAATGACAGATCTCTGTGGCTTAAATACGCCAGAATACGTCTCTACCCTAGAAAAAAAAAATACCCACAATTTCTGCCAAGGAAAGTGCTCTAATACCACTTGCAAGATACTAGATATATACGCAGAACATAAATAAAATGCTAGAAATGGCAGAATAACAGTGATATAACCAGCATAATCTCCACAATAACACAGAAATAATATGAGAACAACAACTGAAATAACACTTTGATTCAGAAAGCAATGTTCACAGGCCTCTTCGAGGGGGCAACCTCTAGTCGAGCAGCACTCTGATACAATAATCTCCAAGCTAGGGTTTTCATACCCTCGACCCTTATTTACACTAAATATGTCTATTAAGAAAAGCATCTAGAGGAAGATCCTTCTAGAAGCGGAAGCTTCTATTAGGTCTTCTTACATCTACCTTATTCTATTTTATTGAAAGGCCTTATTAATATTGACCTTTATTACATCTGAATACATTGATCTACCTATGTGCAGGTTAGGACCTTAACAGAAAGGTTAGAGCTTGTGCATAAAGATGTATGGGGACCGGGTCATGTATCATCTCTTGGTGGTTCTCGTTATTATGTTACTTTTATTGATGATGCAACTAGAAAAACTTGGGTTTATTGCATTCGAAAAAAAACTGATGTTTTTGATACTTTTAAGAAATGGAAAGCTTTGGTTGAGAATGAGACAGGAAAAAGGTTGAAGTGTCTCAAATCATACAATTGACGTGAATATTGTAGCAAGGGGTTTGATGATTACTATTCATACCATGGGATTCGTAGAGAGAAGACAACTCCATGAACACCACAAGAAAATGGTGTGTTAGAAAGGATGAACAAGACAATAATGGAGTGTGCAAGGAGTATGAGATTGCATGTTGGTTGCCCTTATAGTTCTGGGAAGACGTTGTAGATATTGTTGTTTACTTAATAAATAGAGGACCTTCAATCTATTTGGATGGTGGAAATTAAGAGGAGACATGGACAGGTAAAAAGGTAAACTATTATTTTTTGAAGACTTTCGGTTGTGAAGCATTTGTCCATATTGATAAAGAAAATAGAACAAAGATTGAGGAAAAATCCAAGAAGTGTACCTTTATTGGATACAATGTTAATTGTTTGGTTATCCCTTATGGGATTATGAAAATCACAAAATCATTAGGAGTAGAGATCTCATATTCAATGAGAAGGTGATGTACAAAGATTAGTTGCAGGGAAAGATCCAAGCAAAATAAAAACCAAAATACATAGTGCTTTATGAGATCACTGAAAAAGAAATTCCAAAATACCAAAAAATCAAAATGTACACAACATGAGCAACATGTACCTCAAACTCCTGCAAGTGTTGTTAGGAGATCTACCGGGTTGAGTATACCCCCTGAACGATTATCTTCCTGATTCAAAGGTCTTTGTTTTCAATCGTGTTTATACCCCATGAAGACTTCACACCCCGAAAGAATGTACACTCCTCCATGCAGGGGAGTGCGGGGGGGCGGTTATTCCCCCTGCGAGGTCCAGGGGCAAGCAAACCCCCAAAGGAAAAATTGCCTTGTAAATGTATATTGTAATTTCATTGTAAATCTATATCGTTCATTATAAGGTCGTATATATGACGTTAGAAGTTATGTTAGGGTTTTTTCCCTAGAAAGCAACCCTCTTTTATGATAGAAATGTATTGCGGCTATGTATCATGGTGAATATTGTATTCTGAGTGAGGCGAATATTAGAGAAAGAAGATGAAGTTACAACATGTGTGATGTAGATTGTATCCCTTCATTTGTTGGATAATAATAAAGGAAGGACCTGGAAATTTCTCTGGTGGACGTAGCCCACACTAGGTGAACCACGCATATCTGTGTCTCTATTGTATTGTGTATCTTCTGTGTTTTATTTCTGCATTTGTTTTATTTTATTGCTCCACAATCTTGTTTTTATAACAAATGATATCAGAGTGAAAGGTAACTCGCAGGAAAAGAGGGTTCCTGGTTCGAGTGGGATCAATGGCAGAAGATGGAAAGTTTAGGGTCCAACAATTTAACGACCAAAACTACCAGCTATGGAAGATGCAGATGGAAGATTATTTGTATCAGAAGGATCTATTCCTACCATTGGGTGGAATAGAAAAGAAGTCAATGGCCATGAAGGACAAAGAATAGGAGGTCTTGGACAAAAAGGCACTAGGAACGGTATGTCCAAGCCTAGCAATGTCGGTGGCTTTCAATATTTCGAAATAAAAGAAAACGAAGGAGTTGATGGACGTATTGACTAAATTGTATGAAAAACCCTCAGTGTCTAATAAGACATTTCTAATGAAGAGAATATTTAATATGAATATGTCAGAAGGTGGGTCTGTTGCAGATCATTTAAATGAATTTAATACGATTACTAATCAACTAAGTTCTATAAAAGTGGACTTTGATGATGAGGTCAGGGCTCTTCTAATATTGTGTTCATTTCCATAAAGATGGAACTACTTGGTCATGGATGTAAGTAACTCTTTCCTTAGATCAAACACTTTGAAATTTGATGATGTTGTTGGTGTTATCCTTAGTGAGGAAATGTGATGGAAAAGCACAAGTGAGACATCAGTTAATGCGTTAAACATGGAGAACAAGGGAAGACAAAAGGATAGAGGAAATGGCTCAGGGAACCGTGGGAATTCTAGGAAGAGAAGATACAAATCCAGACTTTGAAAGATAGAGTGATGGAATTCTGGGAAGAAAGGACATCTGAAGAAAGACTGCATAGCTCCAAAAAAACAAAGAGATGGACAACAGGAGAAAAATCAAGAAGCAAATGTAACAGGTGATGTGTTACAAGATGCTTGATTCTTTCTGTAGATAATATTTCTGAGCCTTGGGTAGTATATTCAAGGGCTTCATTTCATGCCACACCCCATAGAAAACATTTTCTAGATTATGTTTAAGGTGATTTTGGATAGGTTCATTTGGGTGATGATGCACCATGCAAAATTGTTGGAATGGGAAAGGTAAAAATAAAGCAAAGGAATAGAAACCAATGGTTGTTGAAAGAGGTAAGACATGTTCCGGATCTAAAGAAAAATCTAATTTCAACATGGAAGTTCGCAAGTGAAGTTTGTATATCCATATTTACAGATAATGTGTGGAAGGTCACCAAAAGATTATTGGTGATAGAAAAAGGAGAGAAGGTAGGTGCATTGTATTTATGTACTGGTAATACTGAATCTTATATCTCTTTAGCTTCTACAGGAATGGATACAACACTATGGAAGCATAGGCTTGGACACATGAGTGAGAAGGGGATGCAGATACTTCACAAAATAATTTTTTTTCCAGATCTTAAACAAATTGATTTGGATTTCTGTGAGCATTGTGTTTATGGAAAACATAAGAGAGTAAGATTTCTCGGAGTTAAAAAATAAAATAAGAGTGAAAGGTTAGAGCTTGTGCATACAGATGTATGGAGACCTACTCAGGTATCATATCTTTGTGGCTCTCGTTATTATGGTACTTTTATTGATGATGCAACTAGAAAAAATTGGATTTATTGCATTCGACAAAAAAATGTTGTTTTTGATACTTTTAAGAAATGGAAAGCTTTGGTTGAGAATGAGACAGAAAAAATGATGAAGTGTCTCATATCGGACAATGGAGGTGAATATTGTAGCAAGGAGTTTGATGATTATTGTTCATACCATGAGATTCGTAGAGAGAAGACAGTTCCAGGAACACCACAAGAAAATGGTGTGTCAGAAAGGATGAACATAACAATCATGGAGTGTGCAAAGAGTATGAGATTGCATGTTGGTTTTCTCTTACAGTTCTAGGAAGATGTTGTAGATACTGTTGTTTACTTAATAAATAGAGGACCTTCAATCTCTTGGGATGGTGTAATTCCAGAGGAGGCATGTACATGTAAAAAGGTAAACTATTCTTTTTTGAAGACTTTCGGTTGTGAAGCATTTGTCCATATCGATAAAGAAAATAGAACAAAACTTGAGGCAAAATCCAAGAAGTGTACCTTTATTAGATACGGTGTTAATGATTTTGTTTATTTCTTATTGGATTATGAAAATCACAAAATCATTAGGAGTAGAGATGTCATATTCAATGATAAGGTCATGTACAAAGATCATTTGCAGGGAAAGATACAACAAAAATAAAAACCAGAATACACAGTGCTTGATGAGATTATTGAAAAATAAATTCCAAAGGTACCAGAAAATAAAAATGTACAACAATAGGTGCAATAGGTACCTCAAACTCCTGCAAGTGTTGTTAGAAGATCTACTAGGTTAAGTAGACCCCTGAACGATACTCTCCTTCATTGTATTATTTATTATTGACTAATTCTGGTGAACCATAATTTTATGAAGAGTCAATGCAAGTAGACATTAAAAGGAAGTGGGAGCAAGGAATGAAAGAGGAAATGAATTCTATGGTAAATAACTAGAATTGGGATTTGGTTCATTTGCCTGCATAAAAAAGAGCATTACAAAATAAATGTGTTTACAAGTTTAAGGAAGAAGATGGAGGCAAAAAGTGATATAAAGCTAGACTTGTTGTAAAGGGGTTTGCGCAAAAGAAAGGTATATATTTTGATGAAATATTTTCTCCTTTTGTTAAAATGACTTCAATTAGGACTATTTTAAGTCTTGTGCCAGTAGAATATTTGCATCTTGAAAAATTAGATGTAAAAACAAGTTTTCTCCATGGGGATTTGGAGGAAGAGATTTATATGCAACAACCACAAGGGTATGAGGTAAATGGAAAGGAGAACTTGGTATGCAGGTTGAAAAAGAGATTGTATAGCCTAAAGAAAGATCCAAGGAAGTGGTATTTGAAGTTTGACAGACCAATGTTATAGTAGATGTCATTCTGATCACTATGTTTATTTTAAAAGTCTATAAAATGGAAGCTATATTATCTTGTTGTTGTATGTATATGATATGCTTGTTGCAGGGTCAAATATGCATGATATAAATGTGTTGAAGAAGAAATTATCTAATTCATTTGCAATGAAGGATTTGGGTGCTGCAAAGAAAATCCTTGGTATGATAATAACAAGAGACAAGAAAAATCACAAATTGACATTGTCTTAGAGTGAGTACATAGAGAAGGTGTTGGAGAGGTTTAGAATGTAGAATGAAAAACCAGTTAGTACACCTTTGGCCAGTCATTTCAAATTAACTAAGGAAATGTGTCCCAAGACACAACAGGAGATAAAATACATGTCCAGGGTCCCTTATTCATCAACAATTGGCAGCTTGATGTATGTGATGGTTTGCATAAGACCAAATATTGTACATTCAGTGGGAGTTGTGAGAAGGTATATGAACAATCCAAGTAAAGAACATTGGGAGGTAGTAAAGTGGATTCTCATGTATTTGAGAGGTATTGCTACCCATGCATTATGTTTTGGAGGTTCATACACTGTTCTATATGGATATGTTGATTCAGATATGGAAGGTGATAAATATAACAGGAGGAGCACCACAGGGTATGTTTTTATTATAGGTGGAAGAACAATAAGTTGGATTTCGAAACTGGAAAATGTTATTTCACTTTCAACAACAGAGGCAGAGTATGTTGTTGCTACAAAGGCTAGTAAAGAGATGATTTGGTTACAAAGGTTTATGGAGGAATTGGGAAATAAGAAGGAGAATATCAGGTTGTACTATGATAGTGAGAGTGCCATTCATCTTGCAAATAAATCAGCTTTCATTCGAATACTAATCATATACAACTCAGGTACCATTTTATACGATTCATCTTGGAAGAAGGACATTTGAAGTTGGAAAAGATACACACTAGCCATAATCCTATAGACATGTTAACAAAGGGAGTAACCGGGGAGAAACTGAGTCCCTGCTCAGTTTCAGTTGGTCTTCAAGCATGAAGATGAAGATGATAAATTTTCTAGGTCTAAGAAGGATCATAGTCTAGTATATACAACATTGATGGAGTTGTTGAGATCAGTCTCCAAGTGGGAGATTGTTGGTTATGGACCCTGATTATCTTCCTAATTCAAAGGTCTTTGTTTTCAGCCGTGTTTGTACCCCATGAAGGCTTTACAACCTGGAAGAATGTACACTCCTCCACACATGGGAGTGCAAGGGGGGTTACCCCCCCTACGGGGTCTGGGGGCAAGCGGGCCCCTGGAGGGGGTTCGGTGGAAAAGCCCTCAAAGGAAAAATCTCCTTGTAAATGTATATTGTAATTTCATTGTAAATATGTACCATTCTTTATAAGGTCGCATATCTGACGGTAGAAGTTATGTTAGGGTTTTTTTCCCTATAAGGTAACCCTCTTTTATGAGGGAAATGTATTGCAGCTATGTATCATGGCGAATATTATATTCTAAGTGAGGAGACTGTGAGAGAAAGAAGAGGAAGTTACAACAAGTGTGTTGTAGGTTGTATCCCTTCATTTGATGGATAATAATAAAGGATGAACCTGACAATTTATCTGATGAGCATAGCCCACACTGGGTGAACCACGTATATATGTGTCTCTATTGTATTTTGTATCTTCTATGTTTTATTTCCGCATTTGTTTTATTTTATTGCTCCGCGATCCTGTTTTTCTAACAATACTCTCCTTCATTTTATTATTTACTGCTGACTGATTCTGGTGAACTAGAATGTTATGAAGAGGAAATGCAGGTAGACACTAAAAAGAAGTGGGAGCAAGGCATGCAAGAAGAAATGGATTCCATGTTAAATAACCAGACTTAAGATTTGGTTCAGTTGCTTGCAGGAAAAGAGCATTGCAAAATAAATGAGTTTACAGGTTGAAGGAAGAAGATGGAGGCAAAAAGTGGTACAAGGATAAACGAGTTGTAAAGGGGTTTGCACAAAAGAAAGGCATAGATTTTGATGAAACATTTTCTCCTGTTGTTAAAATGACTTCAATTAGGACTATTTTAAGTATTGTGGCAGTAGAAGATTTACATATTGAACAATTAGATGTAAAACCAACTTTTCTCCATGGGGACTTGGAGGAAGAGATTTATATGCAGTAGCCATAGGGGTATGAGGTCAAAGGGAAGGAGAATTTGGTATGCAGGTTAAAGAAGATCTTGTATTCCCTAAAGAAAGCTCCAAGGCAGCGATATTTGAAGTTTGGCAGGTTCATGATAGAACAAGATTATTATAGATGTCATTCTGATCACTGTGTTTATTTTAAAAGGCTAGAAAATGGAAGTTATATTATCTTGCAATTGTATGCAAATGACATGCTTGTTGCAGGTTCTAATATGCAGGATATAAATTTTCTCAAGAAGAAATTAACTAATTCATTTGTGATGAAGGATTTGGGTGCTACAAATAAAATCCTTGGTATGAGAATAACAAGCGACAGGAAAAATCAGAAATTGACATTGTCTTAGGGTGAGTACATAGAGAAGGTGTTGGAGAGGTTTAGAATGCAGAATGAAAAATCAGTTAATACACCTTTGGCCAACCATTTCAAATTAACTAAGGAAATGTGTCCCAAGACACGGGAGGAGATAGAATACATGTCCAGGGTCCCCTTTTCATCAACATTTGGCATCTTGATGTATGTGATGGTTTGAACAAGACCAGATATTTCACATGTAGTGGGAGTTGTGGGCATGTATATGAAAAATCCATGTAAAGAACATTGGGAGGTAGTTAAATGGATTCTCAAGTATTTGAGAGGTACTGCTACTCATGCATTATGTTTTGAAGGTTCATAAACTATTCTACAGGGCTATGTTGATTCGGATATGGAAGGTGATAAAGATAGTAACAAGAGGACCACAGGGTATGTTTTTACTGTAAGTGGAACAATAATAAGTTGGATTTCGAAACTCCAAAATGTTGTTGCATTTTCAACAATAGAAGAAGAGTATGTTGCTGCTACAGAGGCTAGTAAATAAATGATTTCGTTACAGAGGTTTATGGAGGAATTGGGAAATAAGTAGGAGAATAACAGGCTGTACTGTGATAGTGAGAGTGGCATTCATCTTGCAAAGAAGTCAGTCTTCCATTAAAATACTAAGCATATATAGCTCATGTATCATTTCATATTATCTGTCTTCGAAGATGGACATTTGAAGTTGGAAAAGATACATACTAGCCAGAATCCTGCAGACATGTTAACAAAGGTAGCAACCAGGCAGAAACTAAATTCCTTCTCAGTTTTAGTTGGTCTTCAAGCATGAAGGTGAAGATGAGAAATTTTCCAGGTCCAAGAAGGATCATAGTCCAATAGATACAACATCAGTGGAGTTGTTGAGATCAGTCTCCAACTGGGAGATTGTTGGTTGTGGAGCTTGATTATCTTCCTAATTCATATGTATTTGTTTACAACCGTGTTTATACCCCATGAATACTGTACACCCCTCCATGTGAGGGGGTTGCAGGGGGGCTTGAATCACTTCGTGGTGCGGGGGAAAATGGTTCCTCGGCGGGGGTTTGGGGGTGTATCCCTTGAAGGAAAAATTGTCTTGTAAATGTATATTGTAATTTCATAATAAATCTGGACCACTCATTATAAGGTCGTAGATCTTACGGTAGAATTTATGTTAGGGTTTCTTTCCCTAGAAGGAAACCCTCTTTTATGAGGGAATTGTATTGTGGCTGTGTATTATTGCGAATATTGTATTCTAAGAGAGGAGAGTGTGAGAGAAAGAAGAGGAAGTTACAGTGGGTGCGTTGTAGGTTGTATTGCTTCGTTTTTCTTGATAATGAAAAATAAGGACAAGAAATTTATCTGGTGGACGTATCCCACACTGGGGGAACCACATATATTGATGTCTCTATTTTATTGTGTATCTTCTATGTTTTATTTCCACATTTTTTTTATTTTATTGCTTCACGATCTTGTTTATCTAACAAACATAACAAATGCAAAAATGGATTTGCCTAAAAACTATAATGCAATGAGGAGCAAGCCTATTATGGGAGAAAACTCATTGATGCATTATTGCATTATAACATTTTCTTAGTGATATTCCAAAAAACAATTGGCAATGGAAATAGCTCAGTTGTACCTTATTGATATAAAACTTTCACTAAGAACAAGCTTGTCTCCACGAGACTGTTCATTCTTTTTCCACTGTGTTGCTGAAATAACCTCCCCATCTTTTGCCACTATGTTGCTGAAATAACCTCCCCATATGCTTGCCCACACCTTCGGTTTCTCACCTGCCAACCTTTCAAAAAATGTTTATCATAGTTCCATGGTATGACACATACCTTAGCTTTTCCACTTGTCATCTCATCTAAAAACACATGCCATACGTCATATATGTGTTTAAGGAGCATGCCATACGTCCTACAAGTGTTTAAGGCGAACAAATGACATGACCTACTATAACCACAGTAGCTGGGTGGGGGAGGGTATTACGCTAGCCACTATAGAGATGGGGTCTCCATGGGGAGAATTTTAAAAAATTGTGATAAAAAAAGTCAATTCTAAATTTCATAATGCTCCATGTTAAAATCCAATAAGACCAAAATATTGTTATGATAACAAGACAGTTCAATTTTTTTATTGCTTGGTGACACACCAAGAATAATAGGGTAACTAAAAACATTTGTTCATTGTTCGTACATGAGAATTGTCCACATTGGTCACCAATGTTGCAACCTCTAAAATGCCTGTAACTCGTTCCCCTTTTAGAATGTTTGCAAGAATGATGACATGCCTTCACTATCTACAATTTTAAACAATTATTGTTCTCTATCTATCCATTCCCAATATGATCTATACGTTGGAAGTTGCAATTACTTTCACATGCACACAGTTTGACACAGTGCAAGGAAAATATATAAAATTCAAGGAATTATGCATCCATGCTGGTCGGAACCCCACCTAGACTTATCTCTTCTCTGGATGAACTTCGCTTGACCCCCTTCCTCTGTAACTTGATTTTACTTAAATATTGAGTAAATTAAGATGATAGTCTTCTTACCTGGATGAAAATGCACCAGATGTTTGGAGGGTTAGCTACTAATAATCCACGTGTTTATCTTCTTGGATATAACAAGGAACACGTATCACTATCCAAAATATATGTTGTGTTAACCTACTTGAACAATAGTGCACCATTTTTTTCCACACATACCATTCAAATAATGTACATGCAATGACAATGAGGGCTTCTCCTCTGCTCTATGGGATTCCTTCTTTCAAGATATAATCACCCAGATCTATTTCCATAGCCAATCTAGCGACTGTTGTGGCTCCTTCTCCTTCTTGGCTCTGCTTCCCTCCAACAAATGATTTCTCAAGGTTTAAAGGTTGCGACCTTCATCTTCTCTTGCAGGGTCAACTTCTTGGCCTCTGCTTTCTTCCACAAACCATTATATCTCCTGAGCTTGGAACTTGTAATAAGTTCTCTGGCGAACACTTGTGCTATCTCTCTTGAGCTTGAAATTACTTTGAACTTTAAAGGGGATCGACCCTTTGTTCCTTCACAGAACTCCTTGTGCCCTCTTGTCACCTATGCTCTTCCTCCTGAGCTTATGAACAATGTTAAAGTGTTCCTTCAACACCCTCCTGACACTTTGTGCTCTTCCTCTTAAGCTTACCAACACTTTAACAAAGTGTTGGTTTCGTGTACTCCTTGCACTAACCTTCCCTTGATATTTTACACTACTATTAGTGTAAGAGCACTCCTTGTGCTCACTCTATGCAAACTTTCACTATCCCTTCTAAGGGTGTGATTGGTTATGATGTGCCCACTTGGCACGCTCCTCACAAAATTCTTGACTGAGTTCTTGTGCACTCCTTGCACTGGATTTTCAAAGTTCTCCAATAACTCTGATGTGCACTCCTTGCACAACCTCTGGAGCCCATAACACTTAGAAAATTCACACAGACTGGGAATTCTATCTATTCTTGCAAAGGGAACATAATTGCACTCATGGAATTCACATACATTCAGTAAAGATTCAGAAAAAAACACTCATGCACATAAATAAAAAACAGATATACATATGTAGGAAAATATTCTTTTCTATTAAATATGAATTCCTCTTACAATGTTTTCAAGACTATACTACAACAAAGTCTCAACTCTTTTCCTCTCCTCCTCTCTTGAACTCTCCTAGTATACTGAGAGAATTTTGATAATGACCTCAACACATTGATCCTCATAGAAAAGAGAGGCTTCATTTAATTTACAAATCATCCAGATCAGATATGGATTCATCTACCTGTCGGCCATTAAAGGTGACTTACACTATCCTTGTACAAATTCAATGGCTCTTCCTTCCTAGAGCCTTGCAAACTTTATTACATTAAAGTTGAGATTTAAAACAAAATGAGAATATGTGCCCTCTCTCCTTGGGATCTGCTCCATCCCTCATGCACTGTTGTGTTGGCTGTTGACTTGCCATTGAGTGGGAGCGATGCTTCTGCATCAAACTCCTCTGCTGATAAAATCATGATCTCTTACTCATGGCTCCGCTGTTGCTGCAGTTGAGGTCCTCCTAGATCCTAAAATTCATTCTGGAGCTATCCACATGCTCCTCTACCTTTATGTTATTGTTCTCCTGTTGTTGTTGCATGATTTCCTCTTGGTTTCCAAATATTATGTTGTAGGGATTAATTTATCTTGCCACTACAGTCTCTTCTTGTGTCAACTTTATTCTACTAGTTGTTCTCCTTTGTTGATTTCATCATCAACCTCCTTGTCTCTTCTATCTCCTTGTCGATCTTTTCCATGGGATGGGTCGTCTCCCATAGTATTTTCTGCTGTTGTTGCATCCCCTCTTCTTCATCAAACTCCAAATTGACTTGTTGGATGAGCCTCCTATGGTTAATTATCCTCTCCTCCATAGATTCAAGCTCCTTTCATATATCAAAAAAATCAACATTGTCTGATGTCTCTTCTGCTACAGATTCCAATTTTGCAGTTAACTTTTTTTCTTCTCCCTTGCTGCAATCTATGAGAATTTCCTCTGAATACTCTTCCTTTCTCCTACTCCTTCCTTTCGAAATGACAGGATCTGTGGGATATTTTCCAGACTCCTTATAAGCAACATCTTCATTGGCCTTTCCTCCTGGGTCATTTCCAAGAGATACTCTGATATCCCCTACCATTAGAACATGGTTATGGTATTTTCTTACCTTCAAATTTTGGGAATATGTTTCTCCTTCTTCCTCCTCTATCTCTTTCTTACTTTGGCCATCATCAATGGCCAATTCTTCTCTTATGTATCCTATTTTTGCAGAAATTTGATCATGCATCTCTCCTTGAACATTCTCCTGGCTCACAACTGTGTGGGCCTTCTCCTCTTTCATCTCTTGAGCATATTTTGTGTCTGCTCCTTCTCCTTTTCCTTGACAGTATCTGTTGGCTATCCTTCTTCTTCTGCTCATGTAGTTACATACAAATTGTTAGTTTTTAAAACATTTGTCCCAATGGAATCTTCTCTAGATGCCTCCTACATCACCTCCTCTTATGCAAAACATGCACTAGCCTCTGTTGGGCTTCTTGACAGGGATATGTTGATTCCTCCTTTCATCAGAATGCAATGTTGATGATCTTCTTCTTCCTTCTTCTCCTTGAGATTTGAAGTATTCAACTTCTCATTATCTTCATTCATGTGGCTTGCAACCCCACATGAGTCTTCATTCTCATGAGGCTTCACCCCTACCTCTCTCTTCTTTTCTGTCAACACTCCTTGCTAATATGAAATCTCCTCTGATTTCCTGAGACTCTCATACAATCTTATCTTCTCTTTTCCCTCCTGACAGCCCTTGATATATTTGGTTGATCTCTTCTCATCACCATCTTCATCAAGGTTTTCTCCTTCTTCCGGTTTACATATGTAAACCATCTTCTCCGTTGATGGGAATTTCTCCTATGAGTCCTTGAGAATTTCTATTTGTCTCAACCATCTCCTCAACATTTTCTTCTACTTCCTAATGATCAATCATTGGATAAGCGACTTCACCTTCTTCTTCATGGGCCATTCATATATCCAAAACTCTTTCTCTCCTTGCTTCATTCTCTGCCATTGCAACATCAATCTGTCGAGCTCCTCTCTAGTCTCCTTGATCCCTTTATCCATCTCCTCTTTGTTCATATTCTTGTGGATTCCTTTTGAACCTTGAAAATGACATTCAACGGCCATTTCCTCTCCCCTTCTTTCCTTCCTAGCAAGTCTGTGAGCTGCACTCAACCTCTATCAAGCCTCTCCTCGCTTAGCCTCTGGGTTCACCTGTTGGAATCTCCTCTAAGATTTTACACTCATGTTGATTTTAGGTGCACACCCTGCGCTCACTCCTTCTACTGAGAACTCCTTACTCTTTTGTTGATGTACTCTAACTTCTCACTTTAAAATCTCCACTAGCTCTTCTCTATTCCAAGAATGCAACTTGTTGTTTCCTTCTTTCATCCCACCTGGCTATATACTTTCCTACTCTACAACTGAAAGAACCACTGGATTTCTCTTGCAGCCCTCCTGGTTGTATTTTGTGCACACCCATGGAAACAATCTTCACACAGAGCTCTCATGCTCTATCTTCTCCTCCCTTTGCATGCAATCTGCAAAAAAAAAAATACTCTGATACCACCTGATGCAAACGCTCATGACATCTCGGTCTAGTATCATATACAGGAGCCAAATTAGCTCTCGGGCCCTTGCTGGATCCTCTCTTATCCACACAGGCCCCTTTAATTTATTGTTTGTGGGCCCCACAAAAATCTCTTTGGGTTCTTTTACTAGCCCCCTTTTCTCCTTGGTTTAAACCACATGTGCTAGCCTTTTATTTATCGACAAAATCGTGCATGTGATTGTGGGATAGGACCAAGAACTAGTTAAAAAGGCATTATTCGGAGCTCCAGGACTCCGACACTTTGGAGGATTCACCAAACGCAACACTCTAATTCACCCAGAGTGGTTACCGACCGAATTCGATCATAAAGTTCTATTAATCGACGAGTGTAGGTTTTACCTTTTCCTTCCATATTTCCTCTGTCAAATCACTATAGTCTCATCTTACGGATGGTGGGGATTTTCCTCCCTCCAATATCTACGGTGGATATGCAGTTTAGGACTCCAGGCTTCAGAGTTCGTTACTTCCAAATGACAATGACCAAAACTCGTTGAAGTGTCGAATCATCAAACAATCAAAGGGCTTGGGGATCTAATGACTCTCCCTATCCTATGATCAATGAGTAGGATTTACTCTGGGCTTCAGAGCTTCATGGTTTCTTCACTCCAAACAACCTTGACCCAACTTGCCCAGATCGTTGAATCTTTGAACTGTCGAAGGGATCAAAGAAATACAACCCATGCTTTACTATGTGATCTAAGAATGAGATTCACTCCGCTTTGGCCAAGACTTATGACTCGACAACCCTGATCGATGAATCTCATTCTTTTTTGCTCAGATCCAATGACTGAGATCTGATCTCCTTTTTCCGCACTTCTCCTCTGCTCTCTGGGATTCCTTTTGCGATATCTGACGACCNCCTTATCGGATCTACTTCCCTCCAACAAAGTATTTCTCAAGGCTTAAAGGTTATGGCCTTCATCTTCTCTTGCAAGGTCAACTCCTTGGCCTCTACTTGCTTCCATAGACCGCTATCTATGATCTTGAGCTTGGAACTTGTAATAAGTTATCTAGCGCACACTTGAGCTATCTCTCCTAAGATTGTAATTACTTTGAACTTTAAAAGGGCTTGACCCTTTGTTCCTCCAAACAACTCCTTATGCCCTCCTGGCACCTACACTCTTCCTCCTGAGCTTATGAAAATTTTTAAAGTGTTCCTTCAACACCCTCCTGGCACTTTGTACTCTTCCTCCTCAGCTGACCAACACTTTAACAAAGTGTTGGTTTCATGTACTCCTTGCATTGGCCTTCCCTTGATATTTTACACTACTATGAGTGTAGGCACACTCCTTGATCTCACTCTTTGAAAACTTGCACTATCCCTTCTAAGCTTGTGACTGGTTCTAGTGTGCCCACTTGACATGCTCCTCACAAAACTCCTGATTGAGTTCTTGCGCACTCCTTGCCCATATTTTTCATATTTCTCCAATAACTATGATGTGAACTCCTTGCACAAGCTCGAGAACCCAAAACACTCAGAAAATTCACACAGATAGGGAATTTTATCTATTCCTACAAAGGAAACATAATTTCACGCATGTCATTCACATACATTCAGTAAACATTCAAAAAACAAACACTCGTGCACATAAATAACACACACACAGATACATATGCAGGAAAATATGCTTTTCTATTAAATCTGAATGCCTTTTACAATGTTTACAATGTTT
>JASDQU010504253.1:4419-19549 GCA_032191745.1 Picea mariana | reverse complement strand
AAATAACACACACACAGATACATATGCAGGAAAATATGCTTTTCTATTAAATCTGAATGCCTTTTACAATGTTTACAATGTTTTCAAGACTGAACTACAACAAAGTCACATCCCTTCTGCTCTTCTCCTCTCCCAAACTCTCCTAATATACCAAGAGAATTTTGATAATTATTTGAATACATTAATCCTCATACAAAAGAGGAGCTTCTCAAGCCTTCCTCACCTAATTGCATTAAATTACATTTAATTTACAAATCATCTGGATCAGATCTAGATTCATCTACCTGACATCCATTAAAGGTGACTTACACTATCCTTGTACAAATTCAATGGCTCTTCCTTCCTTGATCCTTACAAATTTATTACATTAAAGTTGATATTTAAAACAAAATGAGAAGGTTGCGCCCTCTCTCCTCTTGATCTGCTCCATCCCTCGTGCACTGCTGCACTAGTTGTTGAATTTCCGTTGAGTGGGAGTGATGCTCCTACATCATTTTTGGTGATATTGGCTTCTTCATCATTGTAAAAACCTAGAAAACCTAGTTCTCCCAACCAAAACCACCCACTCAACAACAACCCTAGATAGTGGAAAATTAGGGTTTGCAGGAGAACCCCTTGAACTAGTGAACACCTCTACCCTAAAAATATGGGATCAAGCTATGATATTTTACAAATGCATAGAACTGGCCCACAACAAAGTAACAAATACAAAATTAGAGATAAAACGCCGCATACATAAATAGAAATAAAAAGGGGGGTTAGGACAACTAATACATACAAAGGAATGTGACACAGGGGCTCTAGTTATCAATCTTGTTTTCCATATGAAGGATTCAGGTGATCTTAGAAAGGGGTGAATGTACAACCTCATTACCATTTTTTTCTTTCAAAAGAGAGTTTCACCATTGTTGATTGTGCAACAATTTCTTTCCCAACAAACCATTGCKCAATACTTATAACACTGATTTCTTTCCCAACAAGCCATTGCTCAATAATTATAACACCTATGTAATACATATAAACTACCCYTGCCACATATACCCCACCCAAATGCCTATAAACCTACTTCAAATAAAAAACACCCTTGCCCCTTGCTTAATATGGAACAATATATTGACTTGATTTTCACAATTTTAAAATCCCCTTAATGAGTGAACATGATAAGATATTGGCCAACAAGTGAAGCCCATGTGTCACAAGGATGGGATAACATTATAATTCTATGATTTAGTGCATTGGGGAAGGGTATTTTYTCCCAATGAATGCTTTAAAGCTTGAATATAGGGTATTACACCTTAAGAAATCCACCTCTAATAAAAACCAACCATGGCAACAACCCATACAATGAGATGTGTAATCAACTTCAACACTTGAAATTACTACTTGTATAAATTATGGGAAATTCAATATGCATTAAACCATGACACAAACTAACCAAAAGGAATGGTTTCCTTGTGATTGTGATGCTAGAGTTATTTGAAGGTTAAATATACCACCTATGAGGAGTATAAAGATCTAATAAATGTTGAATGGACATAACAAATTGACATAGTGGTGTTTATAATTTTATGGAATGTGTGCATGTTATTAGTCCCTGCCGAAGGCACAGAGGGACTATAGCGATAGAAAATTCGTTGACTTCATATTAATATGTCCTTTGACTATAAATTTTTGCATCATCTGTATTGTTCGTACTATAGAAGTAAAAACATTATTTTATATATATGTAAAAAAAAATCTTATATGTCATCRTYTCATTGGAGTATATATTCAAGGTCTTATTKCYAGATTCATTGTTCTCGATGTTTTAAATGTGTATATATCCAAAGTTTTGAGCTTGGATGCTCCTTTTTAATTTTTATTACATTTTTACTGAAATGTTTACAAACCGAAAGTTCTAAGCGCGAACACATTTTTTTTTTAATGTTTTTTTATTATTGGTTCCTACCAAATGCGTAGAGGGACTATAGTGATTGCACATTAATACATCATTTTACTATTATTATTATTATTATTAGTCCTTTGTATTTGTATTGAAATGTTTGCATACCAAAGGTTTAGATAATTGACACTTTTTTTGAGGTTCTTGAATAGGCCTGACAACTTAAATGTTTACATAGCGCAAGGTTCTGAAACAAGCCTGACATCTTAAATGTTTTCATACCGTGAGTTCCTTAGACAACCTTAAATGTTTACCTAAATAGGTTTCTTGGAGTACATTTTTCCTCGAAATTTTTCATACAATGTTCCAGTGAATTTGGACAATATTGTTGTCCACCGCCAGTTGAATAGGCATTGTATGTTTCATACTTCTTCTAGGATTCGAATGCAATTTCATCATCGTTGAAGCTACATACATTGTTTACTGGTTCTATGGGTGCTTCTTCTTCGTTGGTTCGTTAGTTGCTTCTTGTTGTTGTTTGGTTCAAATTTGCAAGGTTGGGGACCTACGCTTGCGGTTGGACATAATGGTGCTTGTTGCTTGCTTTTGTTTACTTCAACTTTGTAGGGTTGGGGTCCTGCATTCGTAGTTGGATATGTTTTTTTTTACTTTGCAAGTTCCAGGTGTTGCACCCACAATTCGACCCACGCTTTTGTCGTTCATCATTTCAGAGTAAGTTTCGATGCCATAATTTCATTTTCTATTCCTTCTTTGTTTTTCATTGTTTGCAGTTTGCAAGTAAGAATATTTGCTTATTTCTACTGACATGCTCGTCATATGTTTTGAGCTTCGACTACAATTTGGTAATCGTTGGATATACATATGTTGTTTACCGGTTCGATGGTTGTTGCTTGTTCGCTGGTTCGTTGGTTTGTCAGTTGCTTCTTGTTGTTGTTTGGCTCAAGTTTATGAGTTTGGGGCCCTAGGGCTACAATTGGGGTTGTTCGTGCTTTGTCTCTAGTTTGGTGCTTGCTATTTTCTTTTGTTTACTTCAGCTTTGCAGGGTTGGGGTCCTACCCCGGCAGTTGGAGCTGGTTTTTTTTTTTTGGCACTTTGTGGTGTTCAGGTCCTGCACCCGCGAGTGGACATTTGGTTGTGTGGTTTGTCATGTCTGGCGAAGTCGAGATCTAGCACCTATTCCGTGCCCACCTGTTCTGTTGTAAAATTTTGTTGATACTTTAGTGTTGACATGATACAAAATAGTGGCATAAGAAATAATTGGACAACTACATGTGCAATTACATTATCTGTTGTCTTTTTGTTAAAATAAAACATGTTCAAAATGCACTTATTAACCATATATGGTGAAATGTGCCCATATCACAATACAACTTCTTTATCCTCTACACAGATTGGTGTGACCACGATACAATTTGTCTTGTACTTGAGATATGATATGTACACCAAAGATACTGCAAAATTATATTTCCATGTCTGGAAGCATATCTGGATACTTTGCCACAGAAAACCAAAATAATTTAGCTATGGCCATGCAATTTCTTAATATTTTGTGTCTTGCAATATATTTTGGGCACGGAAAAAATTTATATATTTACAACCATGGATGGAGAAAAGAAAAGGTTCATGTTTCTAACTATCTTTTATTCTATTTGTTGATTCTCATTTATTGTATGTACATATTACTTGTTCTCTACTGCATACCAACTTACATTCATGTTCATTGTATTTTGTACGTTCCCACATTCAAACAAACATAATAGCTGGAGAAAACGAATGAGTCTTAACTGCAGCGGTTGATGAGGAGATAGAAAGGTACATGCTTGTATTGTTATTTCATATTCTGTTGTTTTGTATTTCATTTATTATATGTATATGTGTTCACCTAGTTTATTCTATGTAGATATTGTGTGCTTTGCTACATAATAACTTATCTTCATGTCCTTTGTATTTCCTGTGCTGCTACATTGAAAAAATTCGAACTTTTTTTTTTTTTTTTTACATGTATTCCTACATACTAACTTCCTACATACTAACTTCCTTCATGTCCATTGTATTTTTCTGCATTTCTACATTTAAACAAACTGAGTGGATGAAGAGGATGATGGAGTCTTTGGCGCAAATGTAGCAGAGAAGTTACATAGGTGCATACGTGTACTCTTATTTCATATTTTAGTTTTTAGTATTTCATTTATTGTCTGTGTATTTGTTCTACTTGTTCTACTGCTTTGTACCTTTTTTTGTTGTATGTATATACTACGTATCTTTCTACTTATTCTCATATGAATTGTATTCTCTTTCATGCTACATTGAAATAAATAGAACTGTATTTCTTTCTTTTACATGTCTTTCTGCATACTAACTTGCCTTCATGTCCACCGTATGTTCGGCGTTGCTACCTTGAAAGAAACGGATTGGTTGGATAGGAAGATGCATTCTTATATGCGACAACAAAGGGGTCTATGGTACAATATTTAAGGTATACCAACTGTGCTAGTAAATTAAACATACAAAACGGGTGGGGGAATATAATTTTGGACTAGAAAATGATGGTTTGGCAACAATGGGCCTTTGTTCCCTCCCCATTTCTAATTTTTCCATTTTCTATTATCCCTTTTGCTTTCTGATTGCTTTGCTTAGTTGTCTTTCCGAAAATTCCCCTGTGCACAGGTTGGTGGACTCAAGGGTTCACATTTATGGTCATGCTTCTACCTTATTCCACACTTACTCACTTTGTCAATTGCGGGTGTCGGTCTAGCGGGTTCAATATTGTGACTCTGGCTTCAGAGCTTCCATGATATATATATTGGTCGTCGTACCCCACCATCACACCCTATTTATTGTTACACATTTTTCAATCAAAAAATCTGAGGCATACAATTTGACCCTCTGGTCCTTATGTTTCCTGAGTATCCCTTGACATCCTATTTCATATTCCATCTCCTTCGACCATGCATGTGACATTAAGAACAATTATGGACAATATACAATGCATATGCTTGTTTAGTCCTTCTAATGTTCATCTACACATGCTTGCATTAGAAAAAGTTGGACTAGTGACATGGCCATGAGCAGTCAATCATCCCAAACATCAGTAGACCGACAAAGCCAAAGGTAAATATGCATAGATTGTGTTCCTCATATGTTTACCAAACATATTCCTCATCTATTTATTCATCTATGGCATGGTGAATATGTCGATGTCATCTGCAACACATACTTTGTAGTTCACAAGAAGTGTCAACAAATGTGAGCGAGACATCGAACATAGTGTAGGTTCCGCAGACTAAGAGGTATGGTTGCAAAAATATGGCTCCATAGTTCATCCAAGCTGTGCATTTACTTGTACATTTATGCCAGGAAAAAAAGAAAAAATAAATAATGCACACTAACATTCACATTACTTTTCCTGTTCAAAAAATGTCACCAGGTCTAAACTTGTAACACCCAAAATACTATCAATAGAGGGCTTGAACAGCCGCCGAACTGGACAAGTGTTCATTGGGGACATAATGGTTGTCTATAGCACCTACTTGGACAAGGAAAACAAAACTAGACCATTATGCATGCTGACATGACAGACAAGGAGGACATGATGAAAGTCACACTAACTATTCGTACACAACTTGTCCAGAAACATGCAGAAAAGATATTTCTAGGTAATGGGATATCCTTTACAAATTTTAATATATTTCCAAAAACAGTGAATGAGTGTGGTGATTATGATCGGATTATATCACTCAATGAAACAAGTATTGTGGAAAAAATTCCCGCTATTTGTTCAAAATATCGTTTCGTCCCAGACACAACTATCAACCAACTTGCATAGAGAAATGACATTTACCCAATCGGAACCATTGACGCAACTATCACACTCGCGAGAAAACTTGTCTCACAACACATTCTCCATATAAAATATGGAGAGTCAGAGAACGACAAGGAAATGGTATCATTCTTCATATACAGTTTTGTCCTTTACTTTCACATGTCCATGTATCTCGGTTAAGTTACACAAATATTGCATTGTTCCATGTCACAGCTGCAATTGTTCGACACCTATTCAAATTTGTTTTCGTCAATGCAACAATAATTGCATAAAGGGCAATTTCCACTTATGCTCTTCAAAAATATAACAAAGAAAATAGATGTTAAAGAAATGATATTTCACACAACCCAAGCAACATTTGTAACAGAATTACGAGAAGACATAGTACAGGATCTCAAGAAACTAACTAAATCTACAACTATTGTGAGTATACATCTACAGGTTCATTCTCACTTTGCTCATACAAATTGCCTTCACCAAAATTCTGCAGGTTTTTTTTTTTTTTCACAGTTGTATATTATATTGTTCAATATATTAACTGCTATGCTCACATTTCCAGGTTGAAGGTGTTTTGGTTTCAGCGAATGCGTACTCGACCCCCTTTGAACCTGTATGTGCAAAATGAAAATCTCCTGCTTCTTCTTCTGCTTTCATAAGTGATGATACAATTGATTGTTTGCGATGCCATAAAAAATGTCCATACATATATAGACATTTCCTCAATGATTCCATCTGAACCGTGGGCAACACAAATGTACGTTGTACTATCAGACAACCTCTATTACAAGATGTGCTTCCTAGGTTAGAATAATTGTCATATGAAACATACCTACAGAAAAAGGCAAACAATGTCTACATGTTGCGCCACTTTCGGATACATAGCAAATTTACCTTAAATGAGGACAATGCAATATTGCATATCGGCTGAAAAAAAATAAAAAAAATCATATCAAGCTTTGGCAAGAAACAAAAATATCTCATGTGTGTCTGTAATTTTTCTTCAACACCCAGATGAATGTTCGTCGGACTCAAGTTCTTCGGAGTTTACATCTATAGCTGTAAAATTCTCTTTCCACATATTTTGTCTCTTCTTGTGCCCTTGAAACAACAAGGAGAATCTAACTACAAATGCAATTGATGTTGTTATTTTGATGTTTTTTTGCATCTCCCAATAAGAATTTTGCATATTTGTTGCGGTGTGAAAATTTAAAAAAAAACAAATGGTGGTTGGTTGTGGCTTTGTTGTAGGAGTCTGCACGTTTTTGGGTTCCCAAATTGGACAATTGTTTTCCAACTATATAGCCATGGCAGGATTTCTGCATTTTTCTTGGGTACCTGAATAAAAAAAAAAATTGGTCTCCAACTATACATTTATGGTATGGTATATGCATTTTATCAATGCCCTAATTGAAAAAAAAAGGACTCAACATGGATTGAAATATGAGCTTGAGATTTTCAGAACTCACTATAAAGATTGGGGAGTTCAGGCTTTGGAATTCATACAGGCAGGTGTGGTTGTTTGTGATGTACACGCACATAAGTTTGTTTAGTCCAAAAATGGGAAGCATGAGCACAAACCCCATAAAAAGTATCCAAATTTAAATAACTTAGGCCCATCCTTTAAACCGTCGAAATAACTTGCTGCTCTGGGCAAAACCATCAGGCATTTCCAATAATATTGGAAATTTGGCATTGTTAAAACTGGTAGTGATAGACCATGACACTATCAAAAGAAAATGTCCATAATGATCTTGCTTAATGGTAAAATAGTAATTGAAAATTTTCGTGTTCCCTATTTTGAGGTCTGGTTATAGCTACCGTATAGTGGCGAAGCTCTTCTGGTTTTGTGTTGTCTTGTGTTTGACAGACTTTTGTACATATCCCATGGCCCTAATTAATTTCTCGTGAGAACATATACCGGATGTAAGAGAAAACCAATGCCACGACGTGTTTGTTTTATATATCAAATTATTTGATGCAAAGGTCGATGTGTACTACTCTATGGAACCTTGTGAGATCTTTCTTGATGACTTCTATGTTCGTGCATTGCCTTCTACCTCAACTTTTAATACATTTGGTGTTTACTTGGTTCTTGGTTGTATGCTTCGTTCTAGAAAATTAATAATATATTCAGGATCTTCGCAGTTTTTCTATGATATTAAAGACTATAGAGGACATGATTTTCCCTTTGATATAAGCTCTGTGACGTAAATGTAGTATGTGGTTCATTTTATCACTTTTCCTTGATCGATGAACTTAGAAAAATTAATCTCCTAGAATAATTTGAAATAAAAGAATATATACTATGCAAATTCCAATGGAACTATCATATCAATGATAGGACATTAAAATTCAAATTCGTCGTTTTTATACTTGCGTTGAAGTTGATAGTACAATAACTTTATTTAAACACCCCAAATTTGATTTTCTTGTAGCTTTTAGATGCTTCTCTTATACAAACAGATCCTGGAAACTATAAGCATGGATCGTTGTATCTATTACTTGATTGAAGAACCTGTTCACATGTTTAATGCACTTCATAGTTACTATTAAGACCATCAATGGGGATTTCTTACACCAATTCCCTCTTTCGAAAATTTCCATCCCCTTTCCTTTTGCCCTCTGCTTTCCCTTTCTGGTTACTTACTCGTTTTTCAAAAAATGTCTAGGTGTGGGAGTTGGAAGATTCCCGTCTTTAGATTTCCACTGTTACTTTTATATCACCAACCCAACTGATCGCTTCCCCGTTTCATATTGAACAAACTTTTTGGATCGTGGGTTCCCAGATAGGCGGGTTCAACATTGTGTTTCCATTGTCCCGCCGCCTGCAAACAACACCCAGACTTCTGTGATCTACAAATTAGAAAACAAATTCCCCTTTATCTCATTTGCTTTTGCTTTCTATTTACTTGGTCCTTTTTTCGAATGTGTCCTTTTTCCAAATTTCTCGTGCTTTTATATACAACATCCGAAGTTCTGCAATATACAAATTGACCCTTGAAATTTGTCATTGTATCATGTTCCGTGTTACGCATTTTTCATTCAATAGTTGGGGTAGATACAATTTGACCATCATGCCCTCATGTCTCCTGAGTAGAGCTTGTGGCCCTATTTTCAAGCTCGTCAATATTCCCTGTTCCGAGTATGTCTAATGCTTTTATATCACGAGTCCAACCAACTGCTTTTCCATTGCATACTTGGCCACTATTACCATCGTTGGTTCTTGGCCAGGCTTGCTTAACATTGCGCTTCCATTGTTCTATTATGTACAAACAACACCCGAAATTCCACGATATACAAATTGACGGCCGAAATCTGTCATTGTGACATACAATTTGATCATCGACCCCTCATGTCTCCTGAGTATACCTTGTGACCCTATTTTTGAAGCCCTCCCGACCGCTTTCCATACTTGGCCATTTATTAGAATCTGTTTCGCGGGTTGGCAGGTGGACGAAATGTACAATTCTTAGTCGCTCTTCGTCATCCCCGCCACCTTCGTACTTCTTTCTAGATATGCAATTATTAAGATTTAATGCTAGTAGTTCATCATGCAGGAACCATTAAGATTGTCATTAATGTTCGGAAGGCTGGAGAAGATTTGTCATTAATACGAATTAAACCAAGATTTGTGGAGAAGAGTGTTATCCTTTCCAAGTATTCATTTCAAACATGATGCAATCTCTTTCATGCGTCGACCGATTGGCACCTCTACGAAATCTATAATTCTTAATCGTTATTCGTTGTCACCGCCACCTTCGCACTTTTTTATAAATATGCAATTAGTAAGATTTAATGGTAACAACTCATTATGCACAAACCCTTGAGATTGTCATTGATCAGTGAAAGGATCTAGGAGATCTTCCATTGATACGCATTAAACCAAGATTTGCAGAGGGTTATATTATCCCTCCCCAATTTTCATTTCAAACATCATCTGGAGAAAAATGAAATTCTCGTTAACTTATGGCAACAGTTCCACAACAGTTTTATCCAGATATAGTAAACACCTTTGGGCATGATGGCCAAAGGTTCCAGTATTCCAGGGCATATTCTTACTACTCACCTCCCTCCGCCCAGGAGAAAAAAAGGAGATGGTCCCTTGGTGCACCGAGAGATATATTTCAAGCCAAAGAATTCCAAGGCAACCATGCCTGTTCAAACAACTTGCCCACTTGCATTAATGGTTGGCACAGAGGTTGATGCGATGAATTTCAAGCTGGAAGAAGATGATCCGATGGATGATGATACAACAATGTATGATGGAAATGTAGAAATTGTTCCTACTCCTGTGCCCAAATTGAAATCAACCATAATGGTCGGCACTTCCCAGCTCGACAATGGCAGTCCCGACAACACCAAAAGAAGGGGTTTCAGAAAAGAAACCCACATTGAATGTAATATCCGCTTTCCAGCTCGAAACTAGGAATTCTAGAGGTCCAAATTAGTCTGTTCTAGGTGGAAGTATTTCACTGTAAGGAAATGATCTATTGATGATCCCAGAGATATATTTCAAGCCAAAAAAATATTCAATTGCGGGACCACTGTCCTGTTCTCTTGATACACAATTAACATCTTAGGGAATGAGGACCAGAACTCCCACTGGTGTAAGGCATATTCCTACTAGTCATCTCCTTCCACCCAGAATGGACTAATTTGGATCTCTGGAATTGCTCGTGCAACCTGTGTCCCTAAAGTTTTCAACTGTGAGGAGGTGGTTTCTTGGTGTGTCCTAACTTTCAGTTTTGGGCTATTCGGTTTGCCCTGCAACATTTTTCGTCTTCTTCCTCATGGGAAGCTTGTGAGAACTATCAATTTTAATGCAGGACTGTTGTTTATCTGCTTCAAGCCAAGGATTTATTCCACTGCGGAACCACTCTCATATTTATTTTTCACCTTAGGCCTTCTGCAAGATATTGATATCGGGGCACCGAACATTGACCCACCGAGGAGAAGACTGCAGGGATTTCCTAAAAAAAAGCATGGTAATCAATTTTGTATGCATGTTGAAGAGCATCTTGATGGCTCTTGCATGTTGCAGATCCTGTGCCTATGTTTATGGAAAATATGTTCAATGTTTTGGCCTAAATAACTCGGTCCAATTTCTATGGATAAATATACAGTACTCAGTCTTATTTTTTTTGTAATGGATTTACTATTAAAAAAATTTCCTTAGAGTCTTGGTTGCTGCTTCTTTTATGAATTTAACACCTCTTCTCATTGGCATGGTTCGATAGTCTCATAGTTCTTCAATATTGTATTTTCTTAAGTAATTTGTTCTAAAATGGAGTATTTAACAATTATATGACAATGCATTGTTTCGATCCATTAGGATTTTATGGAAACAAAAATGAATTTCAGACAGTTTCAAACTAACGTTCAATTCTATTCGTAATGCAGATAGAACATAGCAAGACCAAATCATAATGTTGCAGCAAGATCGTCATTCTTGTTTCTAGACATACAATTATTAAGCTTTAATGCTAACAACCCATCATGCAAGAAGTTTAATACTTAAGTTGATATGTTAAAGTCATGGAAGAATGTATCAAGAACACAATTACTCCCACAAGTTGCAATAAAATATAATCTTCAACAAAGCATTTGCTGACAATTAATAGAATATGATGGTTTTGCAACAATGGGGCTTGTTTGAAACCAATTCCCGCTTACGAAAATTTCCCTCTGCCTTTCTATATTCCCACTATTTTATCCCATGTAGTTTCTCTTTCTGGTTACTTAGTCGTTTTTTCCAAAAATGTCTTGCTACACGGGTTGGCGGATTCACGTGTTCACATTTTCATCCATGCTTTTATATGGCGATTCCGACTGAGTGCTTCCCCTTTGTCCTAATTTCACTTTCCATTGTTCTGTGACCTACAAACGAAAATTCGTCTTCTACGATATGCAGATTTACTTCTAGACTCCCACATCATCCCCTCTTCCGTGTTACACATTTTTCACTGAAATGTTCCAATATATACAATTTGATAGTCGGGGCCTTACGTCTCCTCGAGAACCCTTGTCACCCTATTTTGAAGCCCATCTGACCGATTTCCACACTTGACCATTTCTTGACATCTCTGTCACGGATCGTCGAGTTCACAGGTTCAGAAAATTTCCAATTTCTAGTTTTTGTTTCCCGTGCCTGCTACCTTCATATTTCTTTCCAAGTATATGCAATATGTATACAACTTCTCCAAAAAGATACAGAAAAGATCTTGCCAGGAAATGGAATATTTATTGTAAATTTGAATATATTAGAGCTTCTTTTCCCTCTTCTATACTTAACCAAATTCTCGTTTCTTTTTCCCCTCTACTCTGTCTTTCTCATTACTTAGTCATTTTTCCGAAAATGTCTCAATGCGCATATTGGCCGACTCACGAGTTCACATTTGAGCTCATTCTTTTTATCGCGACACCGACTGACCGCTAGCCATTCGATGCCTAGCCACTTTTCAGATCACGGATTCCCGGGCAAGCAGGCTCTTTATTGCACTTCCATTGTTCTGTGACCTGCAAACAGCACCCGGACCTCCGCAATATACAAATTTACTGCCGCACTCCCGCATCATACCCTCTTCGGTGATACACATCTTGTACACGAAAGTTCTGAGACCTGCAATTTGACCTCCGGGTCCTCACGTCTCCTGGAGAAATATTGTCACCCCATATTGAAGCCCCTGCGTTCACTTTCCATATTTCGCCATTTCTTGGAATCTCTTTCGCACCTCCAATTCCATACTTACCCGACTTTTTCGCTTGCGGATTCCTGGACAGACGGAGTGCACTTCCAGTGTTCCTTGACCTGCAAACAACCTCCTAACTTCCGTGATATACAAATTGACTTATGGACTCCTACATCAGCCCCTCTTCCATGTTACACAATATGCACTCAAAAGTTCCGATCAATAAAATTTGACCGTCGGGGCCTCACGTCTCCTCAGGGACCCTTGTCAACCTATTTTGAAGCCTATCCGACTGCTTTCCATGGCCATTTCTTGCAATCTCTTTTGCGGATCGTCGGGTTGGCGGGTTCAGACAATTTCCAATTCCTAGTTGTTGTTTTTTGTGCCCTCCACCATGGCACTTCTTTCCAAGAATATGAAATAAGTATATAACTTCTCCAGAAACATGGAGAAAAGATCTTTCCAGGAAATGGGATATTTATTACAGATGTGAATATATTAACCCTTCCTTTCCATCTTCTATACTTAACCAAATTATCGTTTCTCTTTTCCCTGTACTTTATCTTTCTCGTTACTTAGTCGTTTTTCCGAAAATTTCTAGCTGCGCGAGTTGGCGGACTCGTGGGTTCACATTTGTAGTCATTTTTTTATATCTTGACTCTGACCGACCGCTTCCCCATTCCATACCCAACCACTTCTCCGACTGCGGATTCCAGGTTAGGCAAGCTCTAGATTTCACTTCTATTGTTCTGTGACCTGCAAACAACACCCTGACTTCCACGATATACAAATTTACAACTGGACTCTCATATCATATTGTCTTCCGTATTACAATATACCTATCATCTCCTTTTCCGTGGTACACATTTTGCACGGAAAACTTCCGAGACATACAATTTGACCGTTGGGTCCTCACGTCTCCCATGGAACTATTTTCACCCCATTTTGAAGTTTGTCTATCTGCTTTCCATACTTCGCCATTTCTTTGAATTTATTTCGTATATCGTCGGGTTGGCAGGTTCAAGAAATATCCAATTCCTAATCGTTGTTTCATGTGCCCGCACCCTTTGCACTTCTTTCCAAGTATGCAATAACTGAGGTTTAATGTTAACATCTCACCGTGCCTCGAGGAGACTGTCATAATAATTGTTCCTACACAACTTGTACAGAAACACGCTGAAAATATCATGCCAGGTAATGGGATATCTATTACAAAACTTACCGACTTTTTCGCTTGCAACCTATTGGGCAGGCAGGTTCAAGATTACCCTTGCATTGTTCTGTGACCTGCAAACAACACCCATAAATCCACGATATAGATGTAGAAAATATCTTGCCAGGTAATTTGATATCTATTACAAGTTTCAATATATTAGTGAAAACGAGCCGACCGACCGTTTTCCTATTCCATACTTACCCACTTTTTTGATTGCTGGTTCCCGCACAGGCGGGCTCAAAATTTCCCTTCCATTGTTCCACGACCTGCAAACAGCACCCAAAATTCTGCAAATATACAAACCGTCCGCTGGACTGCCCCATCTTTTTTACTTATAAAAATAAATATTATATATATATATATATATATATATATATATATATATATATCGTTCGTCCCCGTCATCTTCGCACTTGTCTATGATAAAAAAATGTTTAGAAAAACATTAATATATATATATATATATATATATATATATATATATATATATATATGATAAAGACATATAATTTGACCATCGGGTGCTCACCTCTCCTCCGTATCGCTTGCAACCCTACTTTCAAGCGCGTCCGACCGTTGTTCATACTTATGTATATATAAAGGTCTTATTTATAATAAAAAAGATTGTATATATATATTGTGTGTGTACATATAAGATCTTATTTTGTGATTGGTTGATTAAACAATTTTTTTTATGTGGTTTTACTGTTCATTATTACATTTAAAAAAAATTAAAATTAAAATTAAAAAAATCAAACAATTTACCATATGTCTTTATTAATTTTAGTCATCAATACTTATTTTTACACATGTCACATCTATTAATATCACTTCTATTAATTATTTAAATATTAAATAAATATAATAATTTATTAATGTCATTTCTATTTTTAAATATTAAATAAATATAATAAATTATTAATATCATTTTTTATTTTTCTAAATGTTAAATAAATATAATAATAAAAAATTGAAATATTAAAATTAATTATTAATTTTAATATAATTATGTTTGTAATTATGGAAATAAACTAATTTTAATATAATTTTTAAAAATAAAAATATAATTTTTAATTACAATATAAATTATTTATTTATTATTTTATTAAAAAGAAAAAACTCTACCATTTACATATGTACATTTATCAAATAAACTTGTTTTTTAAGCATTGACCTCCACGCATGTGAATGGGAAGAGATACAAGGACTCATTAAAGAGATTGTTGTATTATTATAATGGAGAGGGTGGCGAGTTTTATAGAGATTAATATACCATAACCAATGGCTCCGTTGGACGTGGGAGGAAGCTCAAGCCTCGAGAGCACATTGTCATTGGTTTGATACCACACCATCCCATGCCTTTGGACACATACCAGATTTATTCTCCCTTAATTCGGACTTAGGAATTTCATATATTATTTTATGGATTGCTATGCGACACGCTACTATTCCTTTTGCCAATATCTTCATCATTGAATCATGATTTAATTGAAATTGGG
>JASDQU010504252.1:46837-64972 GCA_032191745.1 Picea mariana | reverse complement strand
TGATGAGATTGTGTAGAATTGTTAACCTATAATGTAATGTCATTAAACTAAGTACAATCAGTGGTTGTAAGTTAGTAATTGGGGAACATCAATTAATGGAATTTTAAATGGAGTAGCTGGTCTAGATTTAATGCCCATTTTAGTTATCGTAATGCGGGGTTAAATAAAGTTAATGTACGATGAATTATAGTAAAGTTTACTTTCACCCTTGGTTTAATTGAATTTGATTGATAGCACGAATCTCAGCTAATCATTGATGTTGGTAGATTTAGTGCTTTCAGTTCCGGTATTGATTGTGTCGGGCGGGATGTAGACACCTCCATGTTCCTCAGAACAGTCGCCAGCCCTGAGACCTTAAATGGTTAAAATCGATGGGAACCCGGGCTTGAGCGTTGCTTATGTGTCTCGGAGGTCCTAACCACTGCAGGGTAGGACGGGCGGGTAGTCAGTCTTTCTTATTTTCGTGTGATCATCGTTAAACGCATGTTGCTACTGTGGTACGTCGTATGTCGTCTTGCTGTGTTCGTCATGCTTGCGTCTTGTCCATCATCGGGTCACTAGTTTCTGCCTGAGCAGTCGGCCAGGAGCCTATCTGACCTTCCCTCTCTCCGGAGCAGAGGACTAAGATTAAACGCCCTGCTTTCCTGTGCAGAAATGATAAAATCTACTATTATGGATTCGTCCTTATGTCTATGGTCGTTTAATGCTTGCAGTTGCTTGTTGTGCACCTTATGTCCTCTTGTTATGATCATCATGGTTGCGTCTGGTTAGTTGTCAGGTGGCGACGTAGAGTCAAGTGTGTCTGTTTTCTTTTTGCACGCATGGACACACCTTAAACAAAAAAAAAAAATTGCACCTGTTATCAGAGTTGTTGTCGTAACGAGGAGGTATGTTACACACTGATCCCAGTAATTTTTGGACCATAGGTTAATGGCTAGATGCAAATTCCAAGGGAGTGAAAGCATATTTGTGTCATCAAGTATCATTTGTAGCATAATTTGTTTGCCATTGTTTATGGTTAGAATGAACATGGTACTATGAAGAAATGTTTCAAAATGTTTTCAAATGAATTAAAAGACAAATGGAATGATGACGAGTCTAATAGGCATTAGGCGATGTTATCATTTGGCATATTCATCCAAAACTGATTAAGCATATAGCTAGTGTTGCTTGTTGTTTTTGTTGTATGCAATTTCAAGTTATGAGCTTCCATAAATGAGAGAATTTTTTTTCTGCATTTCTCTTTTGCAACATGTCAATGTTCAAATCACCAGAAATTATGATGCACTCCTTTCATTGGATTTTTAGTAGCATGTTATGCGCAAAGTGGATAAAACTATCAAGTGGTGCATGTGGTGCATTATAAATATTGGTTAGCTTGAGAATAGTGTTATAAATTTGGAATTGAATGAAAATTGATTTGATATTCTTTGTTACATAATGGTCTAGTTTCTCAACCATTATGTTCGTAAAATGTAATGATAAATAGTGGTAGTTTCTTGCAAGCATACATTTTTTTTGCAGTTAATCTTGTTTGGGTTTCTTGCAAACACAAGATATTAACTTTCGTTACTTCGTAGTCATTGATGATATTTTCAATATGCAATGGAAATATTTGTGTGTTTAATGAGCATATGAGAGAATATTTTTCTTTTAATGTTTATTGCAAATCATATTCAAATTATTTGTGGACATCTTTTTCAAATATTTAGATTTCAATAACAACCTTTTGTGAAAAAGAGAAAATAAATTGTCTTAATTTTCTTATAAGATAGAGTGATTGAATATCTTTGACATGAGGGAGTGTAGTGTAAAAAATTCCATGTTGTTTAATCCCTTTTGAATCAAATTCCAAATTTTCCATTGTAAGGTTGTATGCTCTATGTATTTTTAGTGCACATGCTATTAGGATAGGGAATTGTTCTCAAGTGAAATAAACTATATTTCTAATGTCATTAGTCCACATATTATTTGCATAGGTGTTCAATTATCAAGAATGCTATATGTATATAGGTGTTTCATTGTAGCTCATTCATCCAAGCCAATTGCTATATATATAGGTGTTTCATTGTAGCTCATTCATCCAAACCAATTGTTAGCTCCTCAAATTCAATCCACAAAATGTGAACTTTGGCTTTTATGTAATGCTTGACAATGCCTTCTACACCATTTACTAGACCATATTCAATAGCATAATTACCTCCATTTAATTCAACAACCATATTCCATTTGAGGATAATGCAGAAGACACATGCATTTTGTTGTTCCCATATTTGGCTCTATTTTTTTTATCATATGCTTTCAGTATGAATGTTTTTTATTACAAAATAGCCAACATTTTTTTTTGTTTTCTTTAACAGATCTATTTCTATTAACAAGGTATGGAAATGTTGGATCAGTATGGAAATGTTGGATCATTTGGTGGAAATCTAAAACAATGTTTGTTCGTAAAGTTAATATCGCATTCTATTTGGGAACAAGCTCTAATTCGATTCAAAATAAATATGAAAACTTTGTTTTCTTATTCCATTAATTTTCTTGTTCAAAACACTTGAGGTTGTCTCTCCAAAAGCTATATGGAATTGTGCCATCTTAAAAAATTGCTTGTTAAAAATTCCAAGAATCATGTAGAAGTTGTTCTTGACAAAGGTCAAGATAAAAAAATGATGTCAATATTTCAAAAAGGTGTTGTTGGAGTGTGCAAACTTGGTCAGAACTTTTTGTCTATGATGTATAACATTTGAGAATCGATCGTTTTGTACATGTATAACATTTGAGAATCGATCAATGATTATTCATCTATGAGTAATATTCAAATTTGTTCATATTATTTAGTCAATATATCTACTATTTAGTGGAAACATGGTTAATAGGTTCAAGCGAAGGTGTAGTGCTAAATGTGAATATGATTTATTGTTTGAGAGAGGATCACTATGAATATGTTTATTGTAAAAGTGTAACGATCCATTGTAAATTACTTTTGCTGAAAATGATTTTCTTGTGAGTCAATATATCTACTATTTAGTGGAAACATGGTTAATAGGTTCAAGCGAAGGTGTAGTGCTAAATGTGAATAGGATTTATTGTTTGTGAATATCTACTATGTATATGTTTATTGTAAAAGTTTAACGATCCATTGTAAATTACTTTTGCTGAAAATGATTTTCTTGTGAGTTAATATATCTACTATTTAGTGGAAACATGGTTAATAGGTTCAAGCGAAGGTGTAGTGCTAAATGTGAATGATTTATTGTTTGAGAGAGGATCACTATGAATATGTTTATTGTAAAAGTGTAATGATCCATTGTAAATTACTTTTGCTGAAAATGATTTTTTTGTGATTGCATTTCCAATAAAAAACAAATAAATCTTGTTGGATTGTATTTTTTCTCATTATGATTTTATTTGTTATTAATTATTATTTTTATTAAGTTTTTTTCTAATAATATAATAGTTTTTTTTCCTTAAATAAAATGGTTTTTTTTCGTTATGATTTCATTGGTTATTAATTATTAATTTTGATTAACTTTTTTTCTAATGACATAATAGTTTTTTACACTTAAAGAAAACAGTTTTCTAATGAATTGAATGGTAGTAGTGGAAGTAATTTGAATTTGTATAGAGATCGTTTTGTGGATTAGATCATTATGTACACCATATTTTTTAAGTGTAGGGTTTTATGGTTCTTGATTTAAAGAGTCTTCAATTACATATATGTTTAGTTTTAGAATTAATTGTTTCATAGGCCATGTCATTGTCATCTCATGTTGTTCTCGTTTTAGTGACAACATTTTTGTTCAATAGGATTTATCATTGCTTTTTGGAACAAATATGCTTCAAGCTATGTTTGACATTTTTTTTTAAAAGAAATTTTAAGTTTTTCAATATGGGACATATAGCATCATATCTTCTCTAAAAATATTGTTTTGTTTTTTGTTGTTGATAATAATGAATGTGTCGTATGACAGATGGTAATTTTCTTCTCTTAGGAGTTGAATTTGAATAGAGTACCAAGAAGAACATTCTACTAACTAGGTTTGTTGAATTTCAAAAGGTCTTGTAATGTATTTGTAATGTTCTTTTTAATAATTGAAGCACATGTAATATATTCAGAATCATGAGAATCTTGTTGTAAGATTATGGGCTTCCTTAGAATAAATGTTATTTTGTTTGATGGTTAAGTGTTAATGAATATAAATTTCTTATAAATTGAATGCAAAGGAAATGAGAAGACAATGTGTATAGCTCATCTAGTAGACATAGTTTTGCATATTCAAGAGCACATTCCCATGTTTTCATATCATTTAAATTTTTCCATCATTTCTAGAAAGAAATTGCTCTTTGATTATTTATTGAAAGAAACAACCATAGTTTTATCCATATTTGTGATATATACACTATAATATGTTGCTACAACATAGGCATATATGATGACTATGCATCTGTATTTGTATGTCATAGTTTTGGTACTTGTTTAGAGAATGCATTTAGAAATATGTCAGGTAGATATCTTTTTATCAACAAAGTAGAGTGTAAAAGGCAAGAGATGAAAGAGAAGAATTTATTCATCTTGAGTTAATTTCAGCTCAGAGAAAAACATATCGAATGACATGTTTTTAGGATAGATTTTGTGCTTTAAAATGGAACATAATTCTTTTGTTTTTTTTCATTTTTTCTAGGGACATCATGTTCTAAAGGATGCAAAATATTATTTTTACCCATTGGAGGAAGTGGGAAATTAAAGTTGGAACTAGAACATTGATGTTTCTTGTAATTTCTTGTGTGGTGATGATCTTGAATCTTAACAAAATTCTCATCAAGAGATGTTGAATCTAAAAACATATATTTATCAACAAACTCTACAATCTCGTTATTGAAATCTTATCGATAACTTAGTGCATTTCATATCCAAACAATCCATGTTCATCCTCATTACCTCTATTTTGGAATTCAGTAATGAAGAAGTAGTCTTCTATTTATCCAAAGAGTAGTGGCTACAAATGATATTATGCGCTATGATCAATGAATTGATACTTCTTAAAAAAAATATATTGTTAAGTTGATTTGAAAAATTGTTTCTAGTTTCTTGTAATGTATGGAGCAAAGGAACCCAAAGTTGCTTAACACTGATAAAAGACACAAAAAATGTAGGTGGTTCAAGCTATCGCATGATTGTGAAAACATTTATTTTCATCTTTTCTAAATACTCTAGTGACATATGCAGGTGTTTGAGAGAGATATGCAATTGATGATTTTAATACTTTTTCAAGATTGTTTTTGTACTTGACATCTTTTTCAACTAATTTTTTTCCTTTTATCTCTCCTTCACAAATAGAAATCCAAGTAGAACTTGAAATCTGTTTTATAAGAATAAGAATTTCTTAGAAGAAAATATTTGTAATATGTGTCAAAAAGTGTTCTCTAGCATGTAGAAAACCCCATTGTGCTATTTGTTGATAAAAAAATGCTTCATAATGCCATTAGGTTGAATAGATTCATAAAATAATGTAGGAAAATTTATCTCTTCAGAGAACTTGTCCAAGAAAATGCCTAATCGTTGGAATACTTTAGAAGGTGAAATTTGTATCTTCAGAGAACTTGTCCAGGAAAATGCCTAATGGTTGGAATACTTTAGAAGGTGAAATTTGTATGATTATATTTTCTAGATCATTTATTATATGAGATTGTTCACAACCATGTACCATTATTTTAAATATTAGTACTAGATATTCGTCTTCATCAACATGATCTAGGCATTCTATGTTCAACAAATCAACAATCTGATTTTGAATGTTTTTTTTTTTTAATTTATTTTTATTCATTATAGATAACAACACCTTCATTTTATAGAGCAAGCTGTATCATAATTCATTAATACAAATCATGACATTTTTTGGTTTTATTCTAATTCTCTTTTCAACATTATTACAATTGTCATAAAGTTGGACAACTTCTAGGCAATGTCGCTTGAACTCTATCTAAACCTAAAAGAACATTGGTCCAATTTGAGGCTTTTTTAATCAAATTGCCTTATTTTTGAAAAGTTCATTCTTGGTGAAAAAAACTATTCATCTAAAGGTGTCAAGCTTTCCACATGCACTAATTTCTGATTGTGGAGAATTTTCAAATTTGATGCAAAGGAAATAAATTCTTTGTCAGAGGTGCCTTTTTTGCAATAATTTAAAATTTGTTCATTAAGTCTAATGAATTTTGATTCATTTCCAATTGATGATGATACAAAGGTCGATATGATGTTATTGTCAATTTCATGCATGTATTTTTGGAATTTCTCGTGCATGAGTCAATGTGTCTTCAATTGATTCTGAATATACATTAATTGTTCTTGCATAGTTATTTTTTCTTTAAAGTAAAAAGTTTTTCATTTTTTTTATTTCTATTTTAAATTTGGTAATCTTGTAAATATCTTGCCATGGTTTTCTTTAAAGTAAAAAGTTTTTCATTTTTTTTTATTTCTATTTTAGATTTGGTAATCTTGTAAATATCTTGCCACGGGTTTTGAAGTAATTATTTTATAACATTGCAGTAATCACTCATTCAAAGTATTGAAATTGTACATTTTGATATTTTTCTATTTTCTCTTTATTTTTTTTTGAATAGATTTCCTTTTTATTAAGTTCCTTTTGTCTCTACTTGAATGATTTATCCAACTAAGTAGTCTAATGCAACTAATTTTTTTTCTTTTACTCATTCTCTATTATAACTTCAAGGATTTCTTTGTGAATGTCTAATTGGGTTTAAATAGGAGTATCTATTTTTTCAAGACTCATTCTCTATTATAACTTCAAGGATTTCTTTGTGAATGTCTAATTAGGTTTAAATAGGAGTATCTATTTTTTCAAGAAATATAGTTGAAGTAGTATCTCTATAATGCATTTTAAGCAATTTCTAGAAGTGTGAATCTGAGGAATTTAAAAGGAATTGTCTTAGATAAACAACTTTTGAGGAAGCATGTGTTGAATGGAATCTTAGGGTAATTGTTTGTGATTTGGTACTTCAATTTAAATGTTAATGTTGAAAAACTCACATAACCATTGCATTGTAAAAAAAATTCCTTCTATGTTACCATGTTTATATATCTTTGACAAATTAATAATACAACCTTCCCCCAATTAGCAATAAATTGCTTTTGTCTAATGATTGGATCACCAATGCATCTATTCAACACTAAATGTCTATATTGTCACTTGTAATATTGCAATTGAAAAAACATTGTGTAACTTTTTTCTTAAAAAAGGAAGATCAAACCATATTAAATTACAAATACACTCAAATATTGAATCATGGCAATCATCAATGATAGAAGTAGCTATGTAGAGTTTTTTTTAGAGTGTTCATTCAATAGAAAACATGTTCATTGAGCAATTGAAAGACAATCTTCATAAATGCATGGAGTAGAGAGTTGAAATGAGTATGCCATAGTCTTTAGTGATTTATATGAAAAAAGGACTCAAAGTTACCACAAGGTAGATTTTGATTATGGAAAAAAGGTTGTATTAGTATTCATTTTTCCAGTGCTAAAATAAAGGTATCGTGTCATTTTTGCAAATGACCAAACATAAACTATAAGATCCAAGTATATGGAAAACCACATAATGTAGAAAACATCTCCCCAAAAGCCATGTTAACAATGTTGGTGAAACTAAGAAGAAAACAAGGATATTCTATGAAAATGTGTCTCAACATCATTTAGATTCTGCAACTCTTCTTAAAAAATCAATTTTCAATTATGTTCTTAATGCCAAGGAAGTCGTAGGATCTTAACGATCTAAACTAACATGAAAGTGATTCACTATCCCTTGCCTTATCTCAATAAACGTTTAATAAGAATGTATCAATAATGACAATGCATCAAACAATAAATTCCCTAGTTCATAGTGGAATTTTTTCAATCAAACTAAGTGAAATGTAGCTAACATGTGTTCTTGGACATTTGATTCAATGTATTGCAAAAGCAGTTGGTGCATTGAGATAAATTGCTTAATTGAAGGTCTGTTCATCTTAATCTATATAAACTACGCCATAAGAGGATAAATATTCAATGAAATAGGTTCAATAAGAAAATAGGGAATTGTGAAAAAAAGTCAAATGGGTTTGATATTTCAACTAGATGTGTCTATGAAAAACAAAAGTGTTTTTCATAGCACCTGCCACATCAATATTAAAATGGAAACAAAAAAAGTGACACAATATTATAAAAAAAAAATTATAAACATAAAGCAAATTGCAATAAAAACAAAAAATTGTTTTCAAGAATGTGTATATATAAAAAACACAAGTGTTTGTCACTGTTCCTTCCACATCAATGTCAAAGTGGAAATCAAAAAATACATAATTTGGTATAAACATAAAATAAATTACAATAAGAACACAAAACTACTTTCAAGCATATGTGTATTTAAAAAAAAATGAAAAGGGCAAATTTATGTAATGTCAAATAGTGGCAATTTGCAATAGAATGTGAAAAAACATAAAAGACATGGAAGCCAAAATGCACAATTTTTTGTTTTCTTGTTTTTTATAAAAACACCGAGCATACCAAAAACAATATTGCAATAATTAAAGTTGCAATGTGTAACATGATTTTTTCTTTAATCCTTTGTTACAAGTTGCAATTGTCTTGTCTCAATATCAAGTACAAGTGAGAAACATGTGTAGAACACATTCTTCTAATTTGTTATATCTTTATGCTAGTTTTTCATAATTATAGTAGACACTATAATAGTTTTCTAAATGGATTTTGTAATAGCTTATATTCTAGTCATTTGAAATACAATATTTGAAAAGCTCCTATGCAATTTTCTAGACATAACGTGCAATGGATATCATTAAGTACATATAGTGAACTAAAACACAAGATGGACATGTGATGTAGCACTTATATGTATTGCTTAGTGGCCTAATTATAGGGTTTAACATCTCTAACGTTTCAAGTTCGAAGAGTGATTTCTTCAAAAGATAATAATGGCTATCTCTAAAACGTTGGTTCTTATTATGGCGTCAATAAAATTTGTTCTAATTTTTTTTTAAAGATTATCTTCACACTATAGTAAAGATACTATAGCTCTTTTTGTTCATATTATAGTTTTAATGTAATTCAATATATTATTAATATTATAGTTTTAATGTAATTGTAAATCATTTTCCATGATTTACAATTATAGTAAAGATACTATAGCTCTTTTTGTTCATATTATAGTTTTAATGTAATTCAATATATTATTAATATTATAGTTTTAATGTAATTGTAAATTATTTTCCATGATTTTCTTAGTGCCTATCATTAACATGAATATGAACTAACAATCAATTCATTAGCATTAATTTTTAATCTTAGAGACTGTAATTTAAGTAGACAAGGGGCCTCTTTTTCTTCTCATCAAGGCCATCAAAGCCATTATAGGCTTTCCTGTGTCGTGCCATCCATAATTCATAGAGATTTTATGACATTGTTATCTCCATAATTCATAGAGATTTCATGGCATTGTCATCTCCTTTTAGATCTTTGCTATAATAGCTTATGATGGATAAATCTGCTCCAAAAGCATACATAATATAATAATTTCCATATTGATATGAAAGACAGTGCTTCGATAAAATATAGAAAAAGTACTTCCATATTGATACAATATGTCAACAAAAACAACTAGTTCAATATATTTCCACAACGTGTAAGGTGTCCTACACAAATCCAAGGAAATCATAGTGGTATGTTATTCTGGAAAAATCCTAAAATAAATTAATTCTATCAAAATACAATAATGGATGGATGGATTGGATTTTTATCATATACCTTCAATTTCTTATTGAATTGAATTCTTCTCCACTTGTTTGGTTTGGGTGAAATTTTTTCTAAAAAGAAAATTAGTTTTTAAGAAGATTCAAATCTACGGGATGAGTTTAAAAACCCAGTGAACCACAAAAAAAGAAGCATGGGAATTTGTGTTCACCGCTTACACCCTACATTCAGTCTCAAACTCGTTGGAAATTCCATTTAGTCAATTATAAGAGAGTTGAAAATTGTAAGGGCTTTGGCTAGATGGGTGGGGAGACACATGTCAAAGTCCTCAAGGAGATGGAACTTGGGGTTGCTCCAACACACAAGTTGGGAAAGTGGGTACCTTGGGCATGTGAACACGCTGAGGGACTTTCCCAAGATTGAAGTGACCAAGAGATTGGGAACACCAACATGAGGGGTGCACCAAGGTTGGGTGCATCGATCCTAAGGGGCAAGAAGGTTGACTATCACATGGGTTCCTTTGGACGACCAGGTCCATGAAGTGACATGACAATTCATTTGGGCGATTGAGTCCAAGAAGGGGCACGGCGATTCGTTTGGACACATGGGTTTGTGAAGGGGTGCAACACCCCAGAAGATCATGACAGTTCGCGATGGAGACCTTTGGAGAGGCTATACGAGAACAAGGGTGCACAACCAAGGAAGGAATGTTTTGAAAAGACAAAGAGATCAAAACAACTTTGTGATTTTTATGCACATGAAGAGGAGGAGCTCCCTCAAGGAGCCAAGTTGCTCCACCTGGGAGGACTTGTGTTTCCTTGAGGTGGATTCATTGGACAGATTTCTACGAACTTCTCTTGGGTTAATTTTGGTGAAATATGGAAACACAAGTCTATTGGAGGCATGTGTTAGGTGGAACCTAAATGTATGAAATCTATGGAAATGAAGAGATAGAGTCTATGGAAATGAGGAGACAACAAGTTTGTTGTTGGGGGCATGTCTATGGTGCACCACAAGTGGATGAAGAGACAATTGTGATGGAGAGTCTTGGTGATGATCTATGTATGAGTGTCTTGGTGAGGTGAGGTGAGTCGTTTGACTTTGCCTTGTTGTCAATTGAGTCGGTAGTGCTCATTTTGTAACTATTTAACAATAACAAAGACTTAGCCATATAATAGGCATGGTTTGTGCCACACACACTATATATGTGTTTTGTTTCATTTGTTCCATAGTTCTCTTTGTTTCTCTTGGATGTATGCTTAAATATGACTAAGTGTTAAATTGTTAACCATTTTCTAAGTATACAAGAGTTGCATTAGAGTAGGAGTGTGACTCATCTACAGCTTAGAATATTGTATGGGTATGCTCTATGTGAGGAGGCATAGTTCGGATGAAGTATCGTTTCTGTTTCCAAGCAACCAAGAGAGAAATGTCACGATGCCACATGCCTCAAGATGTGCACAATTGAAATATTCATCTAGGCACACTGTGGGGAAATGAAAGATGGTATCAGAGCTAATTCATTGCATATATTTATGGAAGGTTGGTGAGCTCTTCACCACTATATCGATGATAGATTGTATCAGAGATTATTCATTTCATATTTTGATGGAGGGTGGGTGATATCTTCTTCACTATGTCAACGATATATGGTATCAGAGTATTTTGGTACTCTTCACCACTCTTGAATTCAAAAACGTTGTGGTGGGGTGCACTTGTTGAGAAGGAAATTTATTGTGAAGGCATTTCAGTGGGAACATTCACAGACTTGATGAATAGTTCGGTGAAATGAAAGTTTTCATTGTAGACTTTGCATGAGACTTACGATATAGGTTTAGTTGATGGTGTGGTGAATATGTTGGTATGAGCACACACCTTGTATAGACCATGACCAGAGTTTGTGGTGATATGAAGCACTTGGATAGGGTGGATGATCATAGAAATCATCGCAGAACTTGTCACACACTTGATCGTAGAGGAAGACTTGGTTGGTTTGTGTGACAGAAGTCAATGCTAGACTTGTTGGGAACACCTTGGAGATACCAAGTGCAAAATTCATTGGGAGAACCAAACACTTGGGAACGATAGATGAATGTAAGATATATTGCATGACTTTTCGTAGAGGTAACCGCAAAAGTGATCATGGAAGAAAAATGCAAAGGGTGATTGCACAAGTTATTGCAAAGGGGAGTGCTTTTGGATTACAATTATTGATGTTTGGTAGATACGGAAGAAACTTTCCCTCCTAGATGACATTTCTTATATGTTGAGAATATTTTGAAAGCAAGAGATCCATTGACAGATGTTGAAATACCCTAGAAGAGAAGTTGGCCCAGAAGAATAAAGAATAATGAAAAGACACCTTCCCAGAAGAGAAGTCGTCCCAGCTAGAAGGACATGACGACTATAAATAAGGAGGATTCTTAGCTTATTTTTTCACTCACTCACACTCTCTCAGCTACATAAAAGCAATGAAAAAGTTTGGAGAAGGTGATGTAGTTGTTGAAGTAAAAAAATTTCTTCATGTTCAATCTTTCTGGTATCTCTCTCTTGTGCTCTACTCTTGGTAGTGGTGCAATATCTTGGCATTGTGTTGTTGTTGTAGCTATGGTGGTGTTTCTGGTTGAGATAGCCTTTGAAATAGGGTTTATATGTTTGGAATTTCTTTGTGAATGGAATATATTTAATAAAGGTTGTTGGGTTTTTCCCCCATTTGGGGTTTTCCCAGGATAAATCTCTTGTGCTCTTTTTGTCTCTTGTTTATGTTGTCACTAATCATTACATGCTATATATATATATATTAATGGTAATGAATTAAAAGAACAATAGTACCTCTAATTCTCTGTAAATAAGGAAAAATTAACATGGTATCAGATTTGGTTACCTTTAGAACAATTTTACCACTGGAAGGAAGATCACTACAACAACACCTTGCAGCTGCAATACTTTGTCAAGATCTTTGAGCACTATCCCAAGGTCATTCAGGATAATTCTGTCACAGAGAAGTACACCCTAACCTAGCGCACCCCTTGAAACCCTCAGTGTTTAGTTTGGTGAAGTTTGAAAAATCAAGGTTTTTTAGTGGTAGGGTTTCTACCAGCAAAAAATGTCAACTAGCATGTAGAGAGTTGAAGATAGATTGGATGGAGAAGATAGATTCATGTCCTATATGCATAGAGTTCTCCTCATCCTAGAAGATAATTATTTATTGGATCATATCAAGTAGATGCATCCAGAACTAGAAGAAGAAGACGCCAAAGAAAATTTCAGGAAGAATGAAGTCAAGGCCAAGAGGATCTTGACAGACTCGATAAAGGATCACATGATACCTAATGTATCATAATTGAAGACACCAAAGAAAATGTTTGATTCCCTAACCAAACTTTATGAATGTAAGAATACCAGTTAAAATATTCCTCTAAGGCATCAACTCATAAATGTGACAATGAACAAGCCAGAAATAGTATCCAACTATTTCAAGAGGATCTTGTTGATTATTTGGGTTGGTTGTAATTGATGTCGACCCTTGAAGAAATTCTGGTAACACAAAGGTTTGTGTAATGGACTCAAGTTTGTTTGATGTATAATCATATGAGTTTTAATATATTTTAAGGTAATACTATTCTAGATGGATAGTACATGTCATTTCATTTCCAGTGGTATGTGGAACATCACATAACTCCTCACGGTTAGAGAGTTATGGCCATGTGAAGTTGGAGAACCCTCATGAGTTATCTAGAAGCCCCAAAAGGTCAAAGTAGTCAAAGAGGTTGCAAAGAAGAAATTATTTAAATAGTAAAGTGAAGTGATGAGTGTACTATAAGTCAAAGTGGATACAAAAGAAATTATTTAAATAATAAAGTTAATGGAGAAATTACTAAGTGGACAAGTGGTTAGAAGTGGGTTAGCCCTAAAATAAGTAAAGTGGTTTAAGATGGTTAGAAGTTAACCCATTGAGTAAGCACCATAAAGAGGACAGTTTAGATTGGGAGATCATTTTCAGGAAGAGTTCAGCTAGGGGGAGTAGCCACGGATGGAAAGATACCTTTGTCATTGATGACAAAGGGGGAGAGATTTATCAGATTCAAAGGTAAATTCTTGGAGAAAGAGAACATAGGCATGGTTCCAGGTGGAGCGATGGTCATAGGGGGAGCATGAATTATATGACTTCATTATTGAGCATACTCCCCATGTGACCATCGCTCCTCCTAGAACCATGCCTATGTGCTCTTTATCCAAGCATTTACCTTTGCATCTGATAAATCTCTCCCCCTTTGTCATCAATGGCAAAGGTATCTTTCCATTTGGGGTTGCTCCCCCTTACTGAACTCTTCTTGAAACTGATCTCCCAACCTAAATTGTCATCTTTATGGTGCTTCCTCATATAAATATAAGACATACAATATAAGCATTCAAAAGCATTCATTTTTGAATAGAAATTACTCTAAGTCTCTGGCAAAGATACTCAAAGGCTTCTTGTGGAAGTGGTTTTGTAAATATGTCTGCCACTTGTTCTTTTGTGCCCACATATTCAACTCTGGTGTTTTTCTCTACAACATGTTCCCATAGAAAGTGATACTTGATTGGAATTTGCTTCGTATTGGAGTGCATCATCAGGTTCTTTGAGATACTGATGGCACTTGTATTATCACAATAGATTGGAATGAGCTCATCATACTCAACCTGTATATCTATCAGAGTTTGTTTCATCCATAGAACTTCTGTACAACATATTGTTGTTGCAATATAATCTACTTCAGTTGTAGATAAAGATGTTGATGATTGTTTCTTTCTTAGCCAAGATACTAAACACTCGCCCAAGTAGAACACTGCTCCACTGATGCTTTTTCAGTCATCAATGCATCCTTCCCAATATGAATCTGTGTAGGAAATAAGTGATAGATCCTTTCCTTTTGGATACCATAATCCAAACTCTTATGTTCCTTTGAGATATCTGAAAATCCTCTTCACTGCTAATACATGTGATTCCTTTGGTGTTGCTTGAAATTGCCACCTATCCAACTGCCTGCATTACATTTGGTTTGGATGTTGTCACATATAGTAAGATACCAATCATTGACATGTATTTTCTCTGGTCTGTAGACTTTGAATCATCATCTTTGCTCAACTTACAACTGGTTTGCATAGGAGTGGTAAATGGTTTGCAATCTTCCATTCTGAACCTCTTTAGCATTTTTCTGATATACTTAGTTTGAGAAATAAAAATTCATTGGTTGATTTGACATACCTGAATACCCAGAAAGAAGGGCAGTTCTTCAAGAATGACATTTCAAATTCATTATGCATATCATTTCCAAATTTGTGGCTTAACCTGTCATCATTACTCCCAAAAATAATATTATCAACATAAACTTAAATTAATAAAATATTATCTTGAGTTACCTTGATGTAGAGGTTGTTGTTTGCACTTCCTTTTCTAAACCCTTCTTGTTGTAGATATGTATCCAGTCTAGAGTACCATTCTCTAGGAGCCTGTTTTAGACCATACAAGGACTTCTTCAATTTGCACACGTAATATGTGTTCTTTGACAACTGAAATCCTTCTGGTTGTTCAATGCAGACTTCTTCTTCAAGTTCCCTATTCAAAAAGGTTGATTTCACGTCCATTTGATACACTTTAATATTATTGGAGCATGCATAAGCTAAGAGAAATCAAATTTCTTCCATTTTTGAAACTAGGGAAAATGTATCTTCAAAGTCGATTCCTTCAATCTGTGCATATCCTTTACATACCAATCTAGCTTTGTTCCTTGTAACATGTCCATATTCATTCAATTTATTTCTGAAAACCCACTTTTTGCTAATCACATTCTTATTCCTTGGTCTTGGAACCAATTTCCAAGTGTCATTATTCTCTATTTGATCTGATTATTCATTCATAGCCTTATTCCAGAATTCATACGTGCTGGCCTATTCAAAATTGATTGGTTCAATCATAGATAAGAGTGCTAGGTGCATTTATTCTGGTGAACAGATTCTTCTTCTAGTCTCAACTCCTGCATCCTTTTTTCTAATAATCTAATCTGATGGATGATTCTTCGGTACTCATTTTCTAGGTTTCTTTAGAGGCACTTGATGAACTTGCTCTTCTAATTATGTTTGATCTTCTTCATCTTCCTCTTCTACTTCTTCTTCATATTTTGCTTCTTCTTCATAAAGTTGTTCCACTGATTCATTTTCTTCCTCCTTTGATTCTTGTTCACCTATTTCATCAATTGTTGCATTGATGCTTTCCACAACTTTGTTCAATCTCAGATTGTAACACTTGTATTCTTTCCTTGTACTTGAGTAACCAACAAGTACTCATTTTTCCACACGAGAGTCAAACTTTCCCATTCTGCCATCTTCTCTTTTGATGTATCATTTGCTTCCAAATACTCTGAAGTGCTTCACATTTGTTCGTCTTCATTTCCATAGCTCGTAGGGAGTTTTGTCATATTTTTTTTAGAGCATTAATTTGTTTTGAATGTGAACTTTTGTATGCAATGCATGTGTCCAAAAAAAATCCATCAATTTGGAATCCATGCTCTCATCCACTATCATATATCTTTCGAAAACTGCTAAGTGTTCTTACGAATCCATCTCTATCCATACTTTCCAATAATTTGTTGCACAACTATCCATAATTTGGACTCATATTTCATTGTATTATCATGAAGTACTACTACAATTGATTGATCTATCATATTCTACTTCTGCTATCTGAATGCACTGAATTTGTCTACTCAAATTTTGCAAGATGCTCGTAGGATGGTTCTTTGTTCTATCTCAGCTACCACATAGACTCCCCCTGTCTATTATTCATATTATCTTGGAGTCTCTAAGTCAGATGGCTCAGAACAATTCCTTCTATGATGTGTATTCATCATCATCTTCATTGGTAGATTCATCATCTCTCTAAGCTTTGACTTCTTTCCTTTTGTCTGCGGATTCATCCTTCACTACAATGCCTGAAATTACAATCTCTTGAACATGTTCCTTATTTATCTGTCCTTCTTTTCTTTCATATATTTTCCAAACCTTTGTGTATCTGACATCTTTCCTTTTCTCTATAGAATTTTCTTCATCTCGTTTTATTGCCAATCTTGCGATCTCTAGGACCCAGTCTTTGTTCACTTGGTCTTCGTGTTTTCTTATCCATACTTTCTTACATCTGATATCAGTGTTATCTTTCATGGAAGTATCGATCATGCTTCTACAATCACTAGATATGTGTCCATAGTTATGAAATTTGTAACATTCAATGTCCCATGGGGCCACATAGGCACTTCTTGCTTGAACATTTCTTTTATAATCCCTGCAATCTGCAACCTCATGTCAAAAATTAGTACAATAAAAACAATGACCATAAAATAAATTTTCATACCTGAGACTGAATGATCTTCTTTGTGGTGTAGTCCTTNTCTTCATTCTTCTTTTATAGCAACCTAGAGTGCTTCTCTTCATTCTCTATAACTGATGTGGATGTTTCTGTCTCGTCAACATTCGTGTTGAGCTTGACGATTTTACTTCTCAATGTGACAACTTCTTCTTCAAGCTTCTCAACCGCTTCTTCTTTCTTCATTATTTGAGACTTCATGACTTTTGTTATTTTCTCTTCTTCAAGATGGATTTTTAATGTGATTATTTCATCTTCAAGTCCTTTCTCTTCTTGACCAAACTCTGCCTCAAGTTGGTTTGGATCGTTATTTCTTTCCTTAAGATGATCTGTCAATATCTTCTCTCTCATTTTTGCTTCTTCCTTATGTGCTGCTATGTTGGCTTCCAAATGTTTCTTTTGATATTCAAGATTTTCTTCAATATTTATGGCTTCTTATAGCTGAGTTCTTAAGTTATCGATGACCTGTTGGGCTTCTTAAAAAATGTGAACACTTTCATTTTGTTTCATCAATTCTTTCTTGAGTGACTTGTTTTCTTCTCTTTCTTTTCTTAGTTCATCTAAATCACTAATCAATTATTCTTCATAATTGTCTTCTTTTTCAATTAATTTTTCTGTCTCATTTCCTTCATGGAATTCTATTTCAAGATGTTTGTGTTTTTCACAATTAAAGAAAAACAATATACCTATGTTGATTATGTACTCTCTATCTTCTGAATCTGTTTGACATGGTGAACATATTTATTCTTGATATGTACCTGCATATTCTTTGGTATTTTATGAATCTGTGATGGGTGAAGAATATATGTCATGTAACTTAACCCAAAGTTATTTGACTGATGAACATTTACCAACCTTTTCTCTTACCCGATCAGGTAATCCTTCCCAGATGAAATCCATTACTATTTTGTTATTCTTCTTCAATTTCTTCTTGGTTGCAGTCTTTTCCCTTTTTGAACTATCATATCCTGTAACAATT
>JASDQU010504252.1:16666-46787 GCA_032191745.1 Picea mariana | reverse complement strand
GAATCAATAATAGAGAAATTTAATCCTTTTTAACCACAAAATGAAATTGCTATATAAATGTAGCATTACCATCCATTAATTTCAAAGTAAATAAACAATGAACAAATGAGAAATCACACACATACACAGTACACCAGTGTTCTTACGTGGAAACCCAAAGCAGCAGAAAACCACAGAATTATTTTTCTTATATGTCTTTAATAATTACATTCATTGGAAGCACCAAATTCCTTTGTTTTCTAGTTGCAACTAGAAGGAGTCTCCAACCCCCTAGTTTCTCAAGCTACAAATTGAGGGAAGCTCCAACTCCCCAATTCTCTGGCTACAACTAGAAGGCGGCTACAACCCCCAATGTTCTCTGTCTAAAACCGGAAGGTGGCTACAACCACTTGTCCTTGCCCCGTCCCACCGCCCTGAAATATAAGTAGAATGATGGAACCACTATCACACTATCACTGTCATATATACTGTTGTAAACATGTACCAATCAACTTGCACCAAACAACCTGTAACAACCTGTGAGTATCTTCGCCAGAGAATCGAAGTAATTTCTACTCCAAAATGAATGCTTTTGAATGCTTATCTTATATGTCTTAGATTTACACAAGGAAGCACCATAAAGAGGAAATTTCATGTTGGGAGATCAGTTTCAAGAAGAGTTCAATCAGGGGGAGCAACCCCGGATGGAAAGATAACTTTTCCCTTAATGACAAAGGGGGAGAGATTTATCAGATGCCTGGAGAAAGAGCACAGAGGCATGGTTTTGGGGGGGGGCAATGGTCATAGGGGGATCATGAGTGATATGAATTCAATATTTCATCAGAGTGTTGCCATTAATTCCAAAGGGGGGGATTTTTTATTATTTGGGTTGGTTATCATTGATGTCAACCCTTGAAGAAAGTCCGGTAGAGAATTCTAGTAGCACAAAGGTTTGGGTAATGGAACCAAGTTTGTTTGATGTATAATCATATGAGTTTTAATATATTTGAAGGTTATACTATTCTATATGTATAGTACATGTCATTCCATTTCTGGTGGTATGTGGAATGTCACATAACTCCTCACGGTTAGAGAGTTATGTCCATGTGAAGTTGGAGAACCCTCATGAGTCATCTAGAAGCCCCAAAAGGTCAAAGTAGTCAAAGTGGTTGCAAAGAAGAAATTATTTAAATAATAAATTGAAGTGATAAGTGTACTATAATTCAAAGTGGATACAAAAGAAATTATTTAAGCAATAAATTTAACAGAGAAATTACTAAGTGGACAAGTGGTTAGAAGTGGGTTAGCCCTAAAATAAGGAAAGTGGTTTAAGATGGTTAGAAGGTAACCCCTTGAGGAAGCTACATAAAAGTATAAATAAGAGGAAAGGGTCTCTCATTTTAATTACACTTTAGCATATTGAATATCTACAAGTGACTGAGGTAATCAAAGGATATCGAGTGCAAATTTCAGAGGGAAGGTGAAGTAAATAAGGACAAAATTCAAGGGAGGATAAATTCTTTTGATGATGCTTTCTAAGGTATGTTATTTACATGTCATCTCACCATTTTCACAATAACGTTTTTTCTAGACTCAGACCATGAAATATGGAGTTTGTTTAGGAAACATATCCAAGTAGTTGTGATAAATATTTATGCTTGTGGGTCGTTGTATTTTTGGAGTTACACTCCGTGGAAAATAGGGTTTATGTCTAGTCCTGAAACTAGTCTAAAACAGGTGTTTCAGGTAAAAACATCATAACTTATTCATAACATATCCAAATTTAGTAAGAAAAAATGTATTGGTTAGAGTGCAGTCTGTAGTATTCTTTTTTCCATTTTCAGATCCATACAAAAAATATTCTGTGCGGGGAACACTCTACAAGTTCTTTCTCTAGAATAATTAAAAATTCAACAAGGTATGCCATTATTTCTATAACTCCTTTTTTGAGAGGTTGCAAGTAGTGAAACCTGGAGGAATTGCATATAAGACATTGAAGAACATTGTATACTATTTTCATATCTTTATTCATTACAGGTACATAGTTATGATTATTTCAAATTAGGGTTGTTGACTGATCTAAAATTTGTCATGTGAGACTAAAGTAAAGTTTGATGAAAATGCTAGTCTCTTGTTTTTAAAGTTAAGGAAGGTTTGAAAGTATGTGATCATATACACCAGGTATGTTACGGAGTTACAAATCAGATTTAGCTAATGAAATTGATGAGGGCTTTTGGTTGAGGTACATATTGGGTACATGGTTGAGACAAGTAGTTGATGAGTTGGCACATACATTAGGTGTTTAGTTGATGATGTTGGTACATCTTAATGAGTCATAGTTGATGAGTAGTTGATGCATGATTGGTACATACATGGTACATGGTTGGAGGAACTTGTTAGTAGTATTGTTGACACATGGTTTATGGATGATGTAGCATACTTGTCTTTGTATATTATTAGAAGCACATATTGATCTTGGCGATGATTATGAGTTGTTGTGTTATGCTTGGTTGATGCACATATTGGTGATATTGTGCATATGGTTGAGAGTTCTCTTGGTAGTTGATCTTGGTGATTAGATCTGATTTGGTTGATAATATTGATGAGACAGGTTGTTGTGATAGGGTTTTTGGACAGGTTATTTGTACAGGTTTAGTGCATGGTAGATGCATTTGTTTATGGTACAGTTTGATGTATGGTACATGTTGGCATAGGTTATTGGTATAGGTTGTTTGGTGCAAGTTGAATGGTACAGGTTTATAGTAGTATATCTCAAACTGATAGTGTGATAGTGATTCCATCATTCTACTTATATTTCAGGGTGGTTGGATGGGGCAAGGACAAGTGGTTATATCCACCTTCTGGTTGTAGTCGGAGAACATAGGGGGTTGTAGCTAGAGAATTGGGGAGTTGGAGCTTCCCTCAGGTTGTATCTTGAGAAACTAGGGGTTTGGAGCCTCCTTCCATGAAAGCAAAGGAAGTTGGTGCTTTCAATGAATTTAATTCTTAAATACATATAAGAAAAATCATTATATGGTTTTCTCCCGCTTTGGGTTTCCATGTAAAAAAACTTGTGTACTGTGTATGTGTATGATTGCTCATTTGTTCATTATTTATTTACTCTGAAACTATTGGATGATAATGCTACATTGATATAACACTTTCATTTTGTGGTTAAAAAGGATTAAATTGCTCTATTATTGATTCACCGCCCTCTCAGCAATCCAACATATCTTAGAGATCAAGGACCAGTTAGAAGCCATTGGAGATCCAATAGAAGACGTTGAACTCATGACTACTACACTCAATGGATTTCCCTCTTCTTGGGATCCATTTGTTTAAGGTATTTTCACAAGAAGAAAATTTTCCAAGTTCAACCATCTATGGGCAGACTGCACCCAAGAGGAATCCAAGTTGATATCCAAATCACATAAGACTAATGATGATAAAAATAAAGAACTTGTTGCCCAAGTGAAGAAGAGAAAGGAAAGGGAAGAATCTATCCTAAAGAAGTCTAAGAAGCCATGCCATAGGAAGGATGCATCAAATATTAGATGCTACAACTGCAAGGAGATGGGACATTATCCCACACAATGTCCTCTTAAACATGAGAAGAGAAAGAATAATCACCATGCACATAGAGAAAATGTTGAAAAATAGAAGTGAAATGATGAAGAGTATGTTCTTTAGCTAGTAGTGCTTCCAAGAACATGACCGTGGAAAAAATAGAAGACAACTCAAGTGAGACAACAACATCTAAATTCCAGGTTTGCATATCAGGTTTGATATTTTTATATTGCTAGAGTACCAGTCTTTAAATTTTGTTATTGATATCGTTATTTCTAGTTTAGTAAACACTTGATTATAGTTGGCACGACTACCATTAGGTGAATGCTCATATTAATAATGCACTTGTTTACAAGATAAATTGATCTCCTCTAAGAGATGTTATTAGTTTTTGACCTTGTTCCAGGCAAGTTATATAGTAAATTCCATGGATATTACCATGGAGATGTTTTTGTCCTTGTTTCATGTTCCAGGAAGGTCACAGGTAATAGTTGTGAGAGGGAGATATAATAATTGTTGCAGGAGTAAAATTTTTAGATGATACATACCATGAGGAGGAGTAGATGGCTCCACCAATGGTGAGTCAGGTGGCCCCACTAAGAACCAGCTCATAAGGAGATAGAGTATAGAGGTATTCAACCCTTAAGATCTAGTAGGGAGGAGCTTCCTCCGCAAAACATTTCATAGCAGCATGCAGAATCAAAGTGAGCCCCATCTCATAGAGATTCAGTTTCTTAGAGACTTTCATTTAGAAAATATTCCTCCTCGGATTCATATGGGAAAGAGATATTTCTTCCAGGACTAACAAATAGGAAGCTAGATCAAAGCTTCGGAGGCTTCAAGGAGATATGAGATCTTTTGGGAGGACTCCCTTGTTTTAGTGATAGAGGAGGAAGCCAGTCAGAAGGACTGGGATATGGATTTTTTCCTTGGTTTCGAGACCAAAAGGGAAGTCAGTGATGACTTCCAAGTTGATATACAAGATCAATCATGCTACATATGGAAGCATAGAGATGTACAAAGCTTGATTTTTGGCTTGAGGATTCTCCCAGAAATAGGGACAAGATTATGATGGGACACTTGCTCCAGTAGCCAGAAGAAGTGTACATAGAGCAGTCACAATTTACATGAGAAGGAGTCTCATGTCTATAGATTGAAGAAGGATTTTTACAGGCCTAAGCAGGCACACAGGGAATGATATGCCAGATCATACAATTATTTGATGAGCTTAGGTATGGTTTCCCATTGATCCTACATGTGGATGACCTATTTTTGACAAGAGGTGAGAATCTCATAGTTGGGTGCAAGGAGCTCACTTCAGAGTTTGAGATGAAGGATCTAGGTCTAATTCATAATTTCTTTAGATTAGAGGTGTGGTAGAGATCAGGTGATATTTAATATACCAAGTAATTCATCTTCAAATTTGGTGGATCCCATGATGTATAGAGAATTGATTGGATCCTTGATGTACTTAGTTAACACCAAGCCATACATATACTTTGCAGTCAATGGCTTGAATATGTACATGGTTGAAACTAAGCATGTACATTGGATGGAAGCATACATATGTTGAGACACCTACATAGTATGATTGGATATGGATTGATATATGCATTAGATGGAGATGTGAAGCTACAAGGATATATAGACTTTGACTAGGCAGGGAGTGTAATGGATCAGAAGAGTACTTTCGGATGTTGCTTCCATTTGGGATCAGTGTGATATCATGATTTAGTAGGAAGAAGACATTAGTGGCACTCAATACAATAGAGGCAAAGTATATAGCATCCAGTATTACAAGTATTGAAGCAGTGAGGCTTCGAAATTTTATTGCAGGACTTCATCTAAGACATGATGTAGAAGCTAGTAGTGAAGCTCCAGTACACATCCACAGATGAGAAAATTGTTGGCATTCTCACCAAGATTATATCCAAGGCAATGGATAGATGAATAGCATCAGGAAGACATTCTCCTATATTGGTCATGTTGATTTGACCAAGGGAGAATAATACATTCACTCATAGGATTAGCCATCCTGACTTGGATTGATCCAGATTTTATGAGCAGAACGAAATGAATACAGATTATTAACAGGTTCTTAACACAAAATAACAGAGATACAGTAAAACTGGTTTTTTATTCAATAACGAAATAAGCTGAAACTGTAAAATGCAGTGGAAACAAGCTTGTTGGAATGGTGGCGGCTTATCTTTGAGAAGAGATGTGACGTCAGCGCGCATTCGCAAGAAGAAGGTTACAATGAGGCTCTAAAGGCATTTTTACAATAAGAAAGAATGCCAAAAACCCTAGACATCCAAAAACCTAACCCTAGGAGATGAAACGCCAAAAGTCATGTGGGCCCCATTTGGGTAAGCTAGTACATCAACTTCTCGGGGTCGTAACTTTTGCATACGATCTCTGTTTTAGGCGTGTGATAGCCCATTGGAAAGGTATCATCGAGGAGATTAATTTTGGGGGCCCAATTATTCCTTTGGATATCATTGAGGATCTCGATACCGAAAAACCTTCATTTAGGTCCTCAAAATGGCCCCAGAAGTAAAAACTACTAAAAATAGTAAATTGCCATAAATGTTAGAAAACTGTTTTGAGCCAGTTGGAAAAGGTGGGTGGCCACTGATATCCATCTGGATCAATCCTCCCTCCTTAGGAAGCAATGGTCTCCATTGCATTGAGTTCCCCCATTAGATGAGGAAATTTCTACTGAATTTGGCCCCGGGTGAGCCACTTGCCTTGGTGCAGGAGCTGCCCTGCTTTGACGACTCGATAAAGCTGGATCCTTTGTTGTCGAGTGCCCTTGATCTGTCTATCCACAATCTGATCATTGGATGCCTATTGTATGCAGTCAGGGTTGAGCTATGTTGGTGTCAGCTATTCTTCTACTTCTGAGGTGTCTAATAATGGTGGGAAATAAGGGCGAAGGAGATCCACGTTGAACACTGGGTGTAGGCCAAGGAAAGGAGGAATGTTGAGCTCAAAATAATTATCCCCCATGACCTTGGTGATAGTGTACAGTCCATAATGGAGTGGGTGAAGCTTCTGATGGGGTCCTGTAAGGCGTTCTTTCTGCAATTGCAACCAAACTTTGTCGCCCACCTGAAACTTATGCGGCACCCAATGTTGATCATGGCACTGTTTGTACTTGTCATTGGACTTCTGTAGGATATCCTGAACCTGTTGGCGGATGTGCTGGATCTGCTCAATGAATCAGGTGGCTTTGTCAGCTTCAGTTGGAGCAGGAGATGAGTCAGTTGAGGTGACCACAAGGGGAAGTGCAACATCTATGGGACCCAATGGTTGGAATCCCAACCCCACTTGAAAGGGGTTGTGGCCGGTTGAGCTATGCAAGGCTCGGTTGTAGCTATCCTAGACATAAGGAAGTCTCTCATCCCATGTGCAAGGGTTCTTTGAATTATACATGCGAAGGATATGCACAATCATTCGATTTACAACCTTAGTTTGGCCGTCTGTCTGGGGGTGGAAGGCCGTGGATTTGGTGAGCTTGGTGTCCAGCAGTGACCAGAGGCTCGACCAGAATGTGCTGAGAAATCGACTATCTAAATCTGAGACAATGGTTTGTGGGATTCCAAAATGTACCCAGATTCGTTCAAAGAAGAGCTTAGCAGTGGCCTCTGCTGTGATGCTCTTCTTGCAGGCAACCAAAATCGCCATCTTAGAAAAGCAATTAACAACTACAAAAACACAGTCATTTCCCCGCTTGGTGGATGGGAGGCCCAAAATGTAGTCCAGTGAGATGGATTCCCATGGCCTATCAGGAGTAGGAAGAGGGGTGTACAAGCCCTTTTTCTTAGTGGTCGGTTCGGTAATAGCGCAAGCAGTGCAGGACTTGATATACTTTTTGACCTCCTGTCAAAGTTTTGGCCAGTAGAAATGTTTATGTAGCATTGCCACTGTCTTTTAGACATTGAAGTGTCCTGCCACCCAACTGTAGTGAGCTTCCCAAATCAGCTTCACTCGCTCTCTTGATGGAACACAGATATGGCCCAGAGGACACAACAACCCATCCTGAAGATGGAAATTATCGACAACTTCATTTTCACCCAACATTTGGTAGGTGGTGGCGAAGTCAGGGTTTGTCTCATAGAGTTGGGGCCATCCAGATGTCTCATGGCCGCAAGAGTCTAGCACTGTGGTGAGTGTCACGACTGGCGGTCTGCTGAGGCAATCAATGACGTGATTGGTGCTTCATATTTTATACTTGATGTTGAGGTGGAATTGTTGCAAGTATGTGGACCACTTTTGATGGCGGTCATTTTGCAATTTTCCCTGTGTCTGCATGAACTGCAGTGGCTTATGATCAGTGTGGATGACTGTCTCCTTCCCAAGAATGTAATGTCTTCATTGGCGACATGCTTGCACAATGGAGTACATTTATTTTTCGTAAGTAGGGTACTTACGGACAGTATCTGACAGTGTCTCACTATGATAAGCCATGGGGTGGCTGTGTTGAGTGAGAACAGTGCCCACGACATAGTCCAAAGCATCTGTCTCGATCTCAAAGGGATGCTATAGGCCTGGTAGTGAAAGTATTGGGCTGAGCACAAGCGCTGCTTCAATTTATCAAACGCTTGTTGTTGGGACCATCCCCACGCAAATTTCGCCTTACCACCACCCCTGTTTATTTGGCTGAGGGCCCATCCAATATGGGAGAAAACCAACATGAACCTGCGGTAGAAATTAGCAAGTCCCAAGAAGCTCCAAAGCTCATTGAGTGTTGTTGGGGCTGGCCAGTCACGGATGACATGGATATTGGTTGTATCCACATGTACACCATGTTGATCAATGATGTAGCCCAGGTAATGCACCCTGTCCATGAAGAAGGAGAATTTTTCCAGGTTGGCGTATAGCTTGTGCTGCCGCAGGGTGTGCAGAACCTACTGAACATGCTGCAAGTGTTCATCCCAATTCTTGATGTAAATTAGAATGTCATCCAGATACACCACTACAAAAGTATCGGTGAATGGTCGCAGGATATCATCCATCATCCTCATGAAAGTGGCTGGAGCATTTGTCAAACCAAAGGGCATGACCAACCATTCAAAAAGTCCTTCCTTTGACTTAAAGGTGGTCTTCCATACATCTATTTATTCTATCGGGACCTGGTGGTAGCCAGACTTTAGATCAATCTTACTGAAGTATTTGGCCCCCGTGAGTTGATCAAGGAGGTCATCTATTCGGGAAATCAAGTACCGGTTTCTGACAGTGATTTTATTCAGATCCTGGTAATCAATACAAAGTCACCAGGTTCCATCTTTCTTTTGTACCAGCACGATTGGGCTCTCGCAAGGTGATGAGCTAGGGCGTATGTGCCCCTTGTGGAGAAGTTCTTGGATCTATCTCTTGATCTCCTCATTCTCTAACAAAGAGCGACGATAGACTGGCCCATTGGGCAGTGGTGAGCCAGGGGTCAGATCGATGGGGTGCTTGACCTGGCAGTGTAGAGGTACCCCTGTAGGTGAGGAGAAGATATCCGAGTATTCTTCCACGACCTTATCTACTTGCTTCTGCTATGTGGAGAGGTCGGCCGTAGAGACCCTGGATGTGGATGTGATCTTTCGCTTATTCTGAGAGCGAATCATGAAGAAGACAAACTTCCCTGTCTGAGAGATGACCTTCCTACATTGCTTAGCAGAAATAGCACTAGGTGGGACTACCTCGGGTATCCTGTACAATTTCATGTTCAAAGTAATAATAACACTACGAGACCTAGACTCATATACAACATGATGTTTCCATAAATAAGGTTGGCCCAAAAGAACATCACAAACTTCAAGAGGAGAAACATCACACAATACCTCATCTTTGAAGGGCTTGATGCCATACGACAGTCAACACTGTTGGCCGACGCAGAGATCGCTTCCTTGGCGAAGCCATCCAATGGTGTAGGGTTGTGGGTGTGGCGTTGTTGGCAGGGCTAGCTGCTTGACGACCTCTACTGAGATGATGTTCTTCTAGCTACTGTTGTCAATGATGAAGTGCAGTGGGGTGCCTTTTACCCACATCTGTGAATGGAATAGGCGCTCTCCTTCTTCTGTCTCATCTGGTTCACCAGGCTGGATCTTGGTGGTAGCAATAGTGGCATTGGGTTCCGCGTCAATGATCCTTCTTCCCCTTTCTGGTTCTATCTCGGAGTCAAAATCTACATCTGATTTAGAGGCTTTCACTTCGGCCACTAGTGACTGCTTTGAGCGACAGTCAGCAGTGTTATGCCAAGGGCTCTTATGGAAGTCGCACCACTTCCCAGTATCTTTCTTTGTCTTTTTGGTGTCCTTCTTTTCTTATGGATTGTACTGGTTGTCTTGATACTATCCATCTTTGCTCTGTCCTTTGTTCAGTGCGTTGGGGTCGCCATTTCCTGGCTTTTATTGTGAGAGGTTCCCAGGCCCAAATTTCCGCGTCTTTTGTTTGAGCTTCTGCTCGATTTTGATGGCATATCGATAGGCCACGCCCAAGGATGAGATGTCTAGAAATTCCATTTCGGTCTGGATGTATCTATGCAGAGCACCATGATACTTGAGCACCAAATGTCGCTCTGAATCTTTGATACCCAACTTGGTGCATAAGGTATGGAAGATATTTGTGAAATCTGGCACTGCTTGGTCTCTTTCTTGCCGCAGTGTGGTCCATTTGGTATACAGGTCGTCATAACTTTCGACAAGGTAGTATTGTTCCTTAATAGCATCCCTGAAGAATTATGAGGTGGTCATGACTGAAAATAATGAGGTTTCCTCTGTTTCCTTTTGCTCACAAAAAGTTTCCCACCAATCTTTGACATGGGGAACGGCTTTGAGGAGCGCAAAAGTAATCTTTTCTCTATTCGAAAATTTATGAACAGAAAAATACCCTTCTAGTAGATTCAACCACTGATCCGGATTTTATGAGAAGAACAAAATGAATATAGATTATTAACAGGTGCTTAACACAAAATAACAGAGATACAGTAAAACTGGTTTTCTATTCAATAACGAAATAAGTTGAAACTGTAAAATGCAGCAGAAACAAGCTTGTTGGAATGGTGGCGGCTTATTTCTAAGAAGAGATGTGACGGCAACACGCATTCACAAGCAGAAGGTTACAATGAGGCTCTGAAGGCATTTTTACAATAAGCAAGAATGCCAAAAACCCTATACATCCAAAAACCTAACCCTAGGAGATGAAACGCCAAAAGTCATGTGGGCCCCATTTGGGTAAGCTAGTACATCAACTTCCTGGGGTCGTAACTTTTGCATACAATCTCCGTTTTAGGCGTGTGATAGCCCGTTCGAAAGGTATCATCGAGGAGATTAATTTTGGGGGATCAATTATTCCTTTGGATATCATTGAGGATATCGATACCGAAAAACCTTCATTTAGGCCCTCAAAATGGCCGCGGAAGTAAAAACTGCTAAAAATAGTAAATTGCCAAAAATGTAAAATGTTTTGAGCTAGTTGAAAAAGGTGGGTGGCCACCGATATCCATCTAGATCATGGCTAGTGGTGAATGGCCCAGGTGTAGTCTCTCTCCTATTATTCATGTTGATTTGGCTAGGAGTGAAAAAGACTCAAGGTGCTCTAGAGACATTTTTGTGTGATATAGAATGTCCACCCTTGTTGAGAAGGAGGTGTGTTGTTTTCTTCTCATGCCAAATAAACCCTATAGACAAGGGTTTCCTAGATCAATCATGTGAGGTGAATGAGGGAGTGATGCATTGCCGAACCTAATGAGAGAAGAAACATCACATGCATAGTTGTGAGGACTATGGGAGTAGCTTCATGCTACTAGATGAGACTATAACTATGGTTGATGGAATTGTAGTAGCAATGTTGATGGAATTGTGGTTGATGGAATTGTTGCATAATCATAGGTATGATTGTGGATGTTGGCATTGTAGTAGCTATGTCCTACTAGATGATTGTTGCATAGTCATATGGATGACTATGGCTGATGGAATTGTAGTAGTTGTGTGCTACTAGTTGATTGTTGCATAGTCATTTGGATCCTAACTATGGTTGATGGAATTGTAGAAGTTGTTTTCTACTCGTTGGTTGTTGCATAGTCATGGAGGTTGCGGACTATGATTATGGTTGATGGCATGCTAGTATATTTGTGCTAGATGATTGTTGCATAATCATAAAGAATCTGATACTACATGGTGATAGCTTGTGTATCTATCAGTTGATTGTAGGAGAGAGACATTGTGTCTTTGGATAGTAGTTGTGTGCTACTTGGAGTGGTTATGCACCATCATATAGTAATTGTGTACTACTATGGATTGGCACAGTCATTTTCTATTGGATGGCATTGTAGTAGCTATGCGCTACTAGCTTATTGCCATGGAGACTATTAGTTCACATTGGGAGTAGTTGTGTGCTACTTGATTACAGAGACTGTGACATGTGATTCAAGCTATCGATGGTATTGGTTTTTTACTACTAGTTTATTGTAGATTAGTCAATGGAAGAAGACCCAAAAAGGGAACTTCTACACCAAATAAGCCTCCAGACAATCCTACTTGGACTCTTGTTGAAGGAGAAGAAATGCGTAGGGACATAAATGATTTACAAAATAAGATAGTAACAAAAGATTAACTACAAGAGATGGAAGCTAAGTTGGATGCAAAGATGGATGGTTTAAAAGAGGAGATCATGGAAGTATTGAAAAATTTTGTAATAGAGAAGACACCTGAAAGTGAAAATGCATCCCATGAAATTCATGATGAGGACACAAGGAAGGTGAATCAAGAATGGAGAAACTCCGACTTTGGGTTGAAGACCAACCAAGCCGACATAAATAAAATAAAATTACTAATGTAATATTCCCCAATTAAGGAGTAATGTGTCACTATTTATGGCTTAACATGCCCCTCCCCTTTAGAAAAGTGTTGCCCGCAACACTTGAGTAATTCTGGATGCTTCTGTATAAAAAAATCATCTTCCCAAGTGGAATCTTCAACAAGAAGTTTCCTCCACTTAATAAGATACTCTGAAATGAATCTATTCCTAAGCTGGTGAATTCTTGTGTCAGGGATGGCTTCAGGCTCCAATATGATTTTTCCTTCCTCGTCAAGTTCTAGAAATATAGTTTGAACTGGGATCTTGTCATCTATAACCTTGGAAATTTATGTCCAAGAGATAATTTCATATAATAATCCTCTTCGAGGGGGAAACCTCCTTATACACCACCTAAATGTCCAAGTAGTCCACTGACTACTCTCCAATAAAATAGTAGAAAACAACTACTACAATACCATCGATAGCTCGAATCATATGGAACAGTCTCTGTAATCAAGTAGCACACAACTACTGCCAATGTGAACTAATAGTCTCCATGGAAATAAGCTAGTAGCGCATAGCTACTACAATGCCATCCAATAGAACACGACTATGCCAATCCATAGTAATACACAATTACTATCTGATGGTACATAACCACTCCAAGTAGCACACAACTACTATCCAAAGACACAATAGCTCTATCTTGCAATCAATTGATAGCTACACAATCTATCACCATGTAGTATCAGGTTCTCTATGATTATGCAACAATCAACTAGTATCACAAAGATACTAGTAGTTGTTTCATATAATAAGCCTCGGATTTCAACCCAAAGTTAGAGTTTCTCCATTCTTGATTAACCTTCCTTGTGTCCTCATAATGAATTTCATGGGATTCATTTTCACTTTCAGGTGTCTTCTCTGTTACGAAATTTTTCAATACTTCCATGATCTCCTCTTTTAAACCATCCATCTTCGCCTCCAACTTAGTTTCCATCTCTTGTAGTTCATATTTTGTTACTATCTTCCTTTGTAAATCATTTATGTCCCTACGCATTTCTTCACCTTCATCAAGAGTCCAAGTAGGATTTTCTGGAGGCTTATTTCTTGTATAAGTTCCCTTTTTGGGTGGCATGTTGGCCAAGTGTCACTTTTGACCCTTGATTTTGAGGTGGTTCTGCTAGACAATCTTTCTTCTATTGTATCTCCCAAGTTTTGGCCCTTCTGGGAATGAAAATTTCTTTTATGTAGTTCTCTAATATTCCTTCTTTGTAATGCAACAGGTCTGGTCAAAATTGGATGTGCCAAGTGGAATTTATGGTAACTTCCCCACAACTTGATGATTGTTGGCCTTTCCAGGAGATCACACTTGTATAGCGTGCCCCGCACAAAATGATTGATATAAAATTCTAAAACTCGTATCAGAAATACTACAGACTGCCCACTATCCAATGAAACCAGTCTCACTCAATTTGGATACTCTAGGAAAATGTTATGATTATTTTACCTGGAACACCTTCTTGAGACTAGTCAATAGGACTAGTGAGATACCCTATCTTCCACAGGGTGTATCTACAAATGTAAGATGAAACAGAAGCTTGAATTTTTACCAAATATACCTTACAAATTTATGTGAATAGAATCCATATTTTAGGGTCTGAAATGTTACAGAAAAAAATTTATAGTGAAAATTTCGCAATGAATCAATTCAGGATGATTCTAGAACACTATCTTGCATAGGCTGTATCTCAGAAAGTATAAGGCCTTAGGAGCTGAAATTTTAACCCAACATACCTTTCTCTATATACTAAATGTCCTCCAAGTCGTTCCTTCTAAAACATTGTATAAAAAAATTTATAGTGTGAATTCCAAGGTGTCTCAGATGTAGCAGTGAAACCCCAAGACCTTGAGCTCTAATACCATATGTTGAGAACCAAATATCAATATAGCATAGAAAAACCTCAAAATAAGTACTCAAAACCTTAAAAAAGAGACAATTTTAGATAATAAACCTCTTCGATGGGGCAACCTCCTTTTACCCCACATAAATGTTCAAGTACAAGATGATTCCAAATGAAAATGTCTCCTTGGTATATAGGAGACTAGGAGGTATAATTACAACTAATGGAATAAAGACAACATAAATAAAATAAAATTACTAATGTAATATCCCCCAATTAAGGGGTAATGAGATAATATTAGGGCTTAACAACTTAGGTAGATTTGGATGCATTCATGGAGGTGTCTTGAGGAAGATTCCTAACTCTTTGATGAGGTGCATTGGACAGATTGTTGGACAGATTGTTTTAGTGTGGCAGTGAATTCTATACATTGTGAGTTTGAGAGGATGGGTGAGGCACCCTGGTGTTTGGTTCCTTGGCTAAATTCCTTGGGTCATGTGATGAATTATAGTTGAGATGATGGTGCCAAAGTTTGAACACTTGCAATAGGTGCAAGGCAGTTTGTTCTAGGAGACAGATGGAGTCAACAAAGGGCTTGACCACGAACTATTGGTAGCCAACCTGAATGGGAAGAGAACAAACCAAGTGACTTGGGTGATGTTCACTCGCCTTTGGTATGGGACATTGGATGAGGTAGAGAACACCTTGGTGACTTGTGGATGATTTTGTGATGACTTAGAGATCTGGTGTGGGTTGTTAGTTGGATTTGGAAGAGTATTGGTTCAAACATGCCTAAGGCATGGAATTTCTTTGAGGTGACTCATTATACTTGGAGTGCTTTTAAAAGTTCATTGGGATGTTTGGGGAGTGTAGGAACATTGGCCACACTCATCACAGATCTTGAGTTGTGTTGAGGTGACTTGAGGAAAGTGCATGAGTTGAGAACTTGCCTTCATTTGGAGGATTGTGTGAACATGAATATTGCAACATGAAGAGACTACTTAGGCATTTTTGTTTCTCTTACTTTGGGTAGCATGGTTGAGGGTGAATCCTAACCATTCCAAGGAATAGAGAGGTAAATAAAAAAATATGTTCAAGTGATGAAGTAGTGGGTAAAATGCATTATGGATGTGCAGTTCTTGGGTAAAATTGGCTAATTGTGCCATGAGGTGGATAATAGAGTCAATTTTCCACAATATACTTTTTTGGGGGGTGACTTTGTAGTGTAACGAGCTGAGGGGAAACCTTACCTTGATCTAAGGGTTGCGTGGATGGACCAAATTGTGAAAGGAAGTGACTATTTTTTTCATGAGGGCGTGTAGTCTCAAGAAGTGTGATGGTTGAACTAGTCATTCAAATAGTTCACGGATTGGGCAAGAACAACAACATGACAAGGGGTTCAAGAGTATGGATGCACTGATAGGTTTGAAGTGCAACACGTTGACATTTTGGATGATTTCCTTGATGAATATCGTACAATGGAAGTAGTAGTTGTTGATGTTAATGGTATCATCAACTAGGTATTTCGACATAGGTCTATGTGTCTAGACATGTGGTAATTTTCCAAATCCTTATACTCTTGGATTTACTTTAATTAAAGGAATTATTAAATTAAATTTTTATTATTATTTATTTAATTAATTGAGTTATTTAAGGAAAGTGATAAAAGTAATTAACATGTAATCTAAATCTCAAGTGAAGTGATAAGTAATCTCAACCATCAATCACTTTGGAGATTAGAAATATATTATAACACATTATTATAATATAAAGGCTAGGGTGAAAGAGGAAGACACTTGATACTTGTGTTAAGAGAGTCAACACGGAAAGGATTGGATCAAGAAGGACTATGATTCAAGATCTTGTATAGGTGGAGAACGACTTCCATATAAATATCATATTAAAGAGAAGAGAGAACATAGGTTGTCACAGGTGGGTTTCGGTTAAGCAAACTCGCAGGGAAGAGTTGTGTCATATGGAGATTTCCATACATGTTTTCCATAGGTGTACCTAGGTTCCAATAGAAACACTCATGTGTACACAAGTGCACAATAGGGATAGTCATGTACATCTAAAAAACAATGAAGTTATGTTTCATACAACAGGTCATGCTTTTCTAGGTTTGTCTACAGTTTTATTTCTCTTAGTGGGCCATTATCCCTGTTACGGTAGCCCTGATTTTAGCCTAATAAAATCATTCTTAGCACTTATTTTCCCTTCGGGGTTATTCCAGGGGTATCTACCCAAAAATATCATTTTTCATGTGTGCATTATTTGGTTTCCTATTTTTTCTTCTGTTGCATATTTAAATTTGAATATTTCAGCGGTGTATTTGTTTTTGTGAGTTGTTGATTTGATTTGCAGTAAGGAAATCACTAGATAACAAGATGCCTAGGTGTTGGAGTAAGAGGTTTTCAACATGGTATCAGAGTGCATGATCTGAAGGGAAGATAGATCTTGGATCCATAGCAGATCCATAACTAGCATGAAGAAATCAAACTACAAATTTTAGGGAAATAGTCGTACTGAGGCAGAACTAGGGTTTTGTAGGTTTACAAAACTATACACAGGTAAAAAGAAGTAACAGTTGAGCACACATGCAAGTGGTAGTGTGCATAGGTCTGTACATATGCAGGTGTAGTTGTTCATAAGTGCATACACACATAGGTGGTAGTGTGAAAAATCATGTACATATGCAGGTGTCAGTGTACACATGCGGGTTACAGTGGTGACAAGTGTTGAGATATTGTAACTGCAAAGAGTATTCTATTTATTATTGATTTATTATTAATTAGATTAATCCCATTTTGTTGATTGATCATTCTGGGCATTGTAATTGACCAAATCCCCTTTTGTGAATTGGTCAAACCCTAATTGTAAATATGCAAATTAAGAAGTCGACCCCCGAGAAAATTAGAGTGGCTCTAACCACCCAGAGAGACAATCCGGCCCTGCCAGTGAAGAGACACCCCCTTTTAGCACTTTCCAGTTTGTATAAATAAAGGAAGCCAACCACTCATTTGTTCACTCACTCAACTCACTTATCTAGTGTGCAAGTATTGAAGGAAGATGCAGTTACCAGTTGTCGGAAGAAGGAACAGAGAGAGGTGCATTTCTTGGGAGAGGATATTCTCTATTGTTTTGTTTATTGTCTTGGAATTGTATTGACTATCTATATTAAGGAAGTTTTTGTTGTGTTTTCTTCCCCATGAGGGTTTCCTAGGATAAATGTTGTGTATCTTGTGATTGTGCTTCTCTCAGTGATTCTATCTATGATATGGTTATCTAGTAAATGGTAAAAGAAACATAATAATAGATTAAACTTTAACATCGTATCAGAGCTAAGCTAAAGAGAGCATCTTTCATAGGAAAAATAAAAACGTCATTGTTTTCATACAAGAAAATTAGGGATTTTTATTAAAGAGGAATTTCAAACCAAAGATCATCTAGAAAAGTGCACCCTAGCCTAAGGAACTCATTGGAACCTTCAGCGCACCTTTTCAGTGGATAGAACTCCTGAAAAGTGAAACCCTAGTTTTGACCAGTACCAGAAAACCAAAAGTACCACAAAACTAGAAGCACCAGTCCAGAAATCCGCTGGTCAAGTTTGAAGGGGGAAAAGTTGGATTTTATGAAATCTAACCACACCAGGCTACTCGCCTCAGCCAAGCGCGCCTCTTGGTAAGTTCAAAATTCAATTCTGAGCATTTTCATGTTTTGGTCATTTTCCCAGCTCCGGGTAAAAGATGTCTGCACGTACTAAGCTTGTTGACAAACTAGAAGGTGTGGAAAACTCTTGTGCCTGGAAGTATAGGATTGCACTCATTCTTTAAGAGAATGACCTACCAAGATTCATTAAAGAGAATGTACCAGAATCCGTCGATGTTGCAGCTAAAGAAAAACATCAAAAAGACACAGTTAGGGCCAAAAGAATCATTGTAGATTCTATCAAAGATCACTTGATTCCTCAAGTGGCCTCAAAGAAGACTCCAAAAGAAATTTTGTATGCCCTAACCCGATTATATGAAGGAAGGAATATCAATTTAAAGATGAATCTAAGAACTCAACTCAAGAATACAAGGATGCATAAAGGAGAAACAATTCAGAAATATTTCTCCAGAATATCACAATTCAAAGAACAAGTAGAAGCTAACTTCGTAAGAGTTTCAGATAAGAAGAAATATGTTTCAAATATTAGATGCTACAATTGTCAAAATTTGGGACACTTTTCCTATGATTGTCCTCAAGGAAAACGGAAAAGAAAGCAACAAGCACATGTGGCAGAGGAAGAGGAATCTCCTCCGTCAAAGAAAGCTTTATTAGAAATTGAGAAGTATGTACTTCAAGTTGAAGACAGTTTATCTGAATAAAGATAGCAAATGGTGGAGTCCGTGGAGCCTCCCCACACAAAAAACAAAACAGAAGTATTCATGTTTATTTTTGGTATCTTGTTTACTTTAATACTTTATTCTTACAAGTTAGATTTTTGTGAGAATGTTAAGTAACCTCGTTTTATTTCAGTGTCTATGCGGACTTATCAAAGAAGAGGATAAAGAAAGAGATTAAATATTTATTTTAGGTATGATCACTCATGAGAGTTACAAAGGTATGTGTTTAGCTATGATAGTAAGGGAAAATTTGGTAATTTCATATCTAGAGTGAAAAAGAGTAAAAAAATCTTATTCATGATTAGGGTTTCAGATGTGTACATGGTTGAACAAGTTTTTCTTAAGAAAATATGTGTACTACTCTGATAGAAATCATGATATAGTTTTATTTGATTGTTACGTATTGTTAAGGACTAATTGGCTAAGTGACATATCTCAGAAATCATAATGTAAGTAATTTTACAAGTCTCGGAAGAAATAATTTATGCCTTGAATTGCAGAAGTTAGACAGCATGAGAAGGACTTATGATATGGTGACAATCAGTAAAGACCAGACAGTATCCGGTATTTATATAGGAGCAGGAGGCTAATAAATATGCAGAACATTAATGTTCAATATGAAGAGAAAGATGGATACTCAGATATAGTTGATAAGATGCAAGTAACTGTAGGTTGTTCCAGTACTGTTCTTATAGATGTAGAGGGAGCAAGTCAATCCAATATGAAGTCAGAAAGAAATAAATGTTCGAACTCAAGAAGGAACCCAGGACATTACAGAAGAAAACTTCAAGGATGACGATGAGAAGCTCTTATTTTGGTGCAATATGGAGCTATGTCTCCGAGTTCAAAATGGAGGATCATGATTTGGGGCAGTTAGGAAAGCATATGGATGGTGCCTAGATATTTTGATAAAGATGAAATTTATCCAGTAGATGGATGGTGCCCAACAGATGGGTAGCATGGTATTATACCATGGAAATATTTTGGACCACACACAAAAATTTTCAAATCCCATAGCTATACCTTCGTACAGAAGAGAAGAGACCTTCATAGAGAAGGAATGAGCAATCCCACAAGTAGATGTTCATAGAGAAGGAGAAAGAGAAGAAACCTTTGTGGAGAAGGAAGAGACCTTTGTATAGAAGGAAGAGACCTTCGTAGAGAAGGGGAATGAGAAATTTTCCAAGATTGGCCTCTATCCAAGTGTTGAGTTTTGGATACTCTAGGGACATGCTAGAATACCCTCATAGAGAGGGGTGTGACCACATTCCTAGAGAGGAGTGTGGATGTTTCTCCAAGGGGCAGCGGGGAGATACTCTCCTCTGGCCAAGGATTGAGTAGCGTGGAACAAAAACCTTGACCATGTGGAATGGTTAGTTGGCTCTTGAGGTTTGTGTCGTGATTCTATGTGGATCATGGAAAGGGAGTCTAGTCTTTCCCAGGCTAGCATATTAGCTTCTCTAGTTCATGTCAGATGACTAGGAGTGAATTTGTGGTAGTAGTCCTCCCCAATGGATGGGTGAGATAGATGACTACAAGAGAAGGGAGAACATAAAAGGAATGGAAAAAATCATAGAATATCTTCTATGTGAAGATAAGACATATTTTGTGTGAAGATAAGATATCTTCTGTGTGAAGATAAGAAAGAGTATCTTCTGCATGAAGATGAAAGAAAGAAAGAGTATCTTATGCATGAAGATAAAGATAACAAAACTTTCGATGATTTATAGATATGCCAATCGTGATGCCACATGACCAAGTGGATTATATTGACGCCTATTGTTATCCAGTTGATGTTGTTACCCAGTTGATGATGTTTATGATGTTACCCAGTTGATGATGTTGCCCAGTTGATAATGTTATCCAGTGGATGTTGTTACCCAGTTGATGATGGTATCCAGTTGATGTTGTTACCCAGTTGATTTTGTTTCCCTCTCTCTCTCTCTTGATGATGTCGTAGAATACCCTTCTTGTTAAGGGGGCGTTTTGAAATATTGTAACCGAAAAGAATATTCTATTTATTATTGATTTATTATTCATTAGATCAATCCCCTTTTTTGGATTGATCATGTCGGGCATTGTAATTGACCAAATCCCCTTTTGTGGTTTGGTCAAAACCTAATTGTAAATATGCAAATTAAGAAGTGGCCTCCAGGCAAATTAGAGTGGTTCTAACCACCCAAAAAGACAAGTCAGCCTTGCCAGTGAAGAGACACCTCCTTTCAGCACAGTCCAGCTTGTATAAATAACGGAAGCCATCCATTCATTTTTTCACTCACTAAGCTCATGGATCTAGTGTGCAAGTATTGAAGGAAGCTACAGTTACCAGTTGCAGGAAGAAGGAAGAGAGAGAGGCGCATTTCTTGGGAGAGTATATTCTCTAGTGTTTGGTTTATTGTCTTGGCATTGTATTGGCTATCTATATTAAGGAAGTTTTTGCTGGGTTTTCTTCCCCATGAGGGTTTCCCAAGATAAATTCTGTGTATCTTGTGATTGTTTTTCTCTCAGTGATCCTAAATATGCTATGATTATCTAGTAAATGGTAAAAGAAACCTCATAATAGCTTAAACTTTAACAACAAGAACGTACAAGTATGTAGAGGTCAGTATAGGGGAAATTTTCAGCGACATGTTATTTCCAAGGTAGGTTATCAGGTCTTAGGTATGGAAACAACATTGCTAATATTTGAATAAAAATTGGAAGGAGCATCCAATTTCCTCTCTTGGAAAGCAAGAGTAACTTTGGCATGGAAAAAGTAGTTGTTCCACCAACAAATTCAAAAACTTTGGAATCTTACAATAAGAAGGAGATCAAAGTAGAGAGGGTCATCCTAGATTCAATGAAGGATCATCTAATGCCTCACTTATCTAAGAAGAAGAAAACAAAAGATATGTTTAATGCCTTGGTAAGGTTATTCTATAGAACGAACATAAATAAGAAGATGCTCGTGAGGAATAAAATCATATCGGTGTAGATGTCTAGATCTGAAAATGTTACCAGATACTTCATGAGTGTCACATAGGTGCATGATCAGCCTACAACCATAGGGGAGAAAAAAGAGGAGGCAGAGCTCGTGAATATGGCATTGAATGGTATTTCCAAGCCATGTGAACCATTTGTCAAGGGATTCTATGCTTGGGAACATCTACCATATTGGTAGAGGATTTTGGATGGTTGCATCCAAGAAGAGACTTGGGAGGAGTCTAAGGAAAGAAATAAAGGAGGTAGTGAAGATAAATTGTCTCTTGTTAGTAATACAAGGGAAAAGGAAAGAGTTATATCAAGAAGGGTAACAGTGATGGAGGTTCATCACATCCAGGGAAGAAGAAGGAATTGAGTAAAATCGGGCTCCTATCATGTCATAAGAATGGAAATTATGCATTTGAGTGTTAAGAGAAGAAGAAGAAGGGTAATAGAAAGACACAAATAGAAGCATCAATATAAATGTAGCTTGATGATTTTGCAATGAAGTTTGAGAAGTACTACTCACTCGTTTCTTTCATTTCTACCAACATAGATGCAAGGAGTGCTTGGCTCTTGGAAAATGGTGCATCTCATCATATGATAGCATCATGAGAGATATTAAGCAGTATAACAAAGAGGGACTCGGATCTTCATGTGAAACTTGGTGATGATGTCAGGTATGTTGTGAAGGGAGAGGGAAAAATTATGTTCCATCTTGAGTCAGGAGTTTCGTCGGATTCCTAGGATGTGATTTACATATCAGGTTTGAAGAAGAAATTGATTTCAGTCTCATCTATGGAGGATATGGGTTCTTTCATTACTTTTTAGAGAGGGAAATTACTCATACATCTAGAAAACGTTAGCCCACACAGCAAAGTAGTTATTGTGGTTAGAAAAGGCACTTTATACAGGTTATAGGGAAATCTTGTTCAGGATTTGCTACATGAAAGTGACAACCTATGTGATTTTTGTCACAGAAGGTTGGGACACCTACTCTATAGGGATTCCTTGATTATGAGGGGGATTGTTACAATTCTACCATAGTTCAGTATTGAGCAGTAGGGATTGTGTAGAGGGTGTGCACTTGGCAATAATGCCAACGATTATTTTCCGAGAAGAGAGAGTAGGTCCAAGGGAGCTTGGATCTTGGCCATTGAGATGTGAGTGGGACAATGCCAGTACCATCATTATAAGGATCATCATACTATGTGACGTGCATTGATGATTTTTCTAGGAAAACCTAGATCTTCTTTATGAAGACCAAGGATTATGTCTTCAGTCGGTTCAAAGAGTTCAGGGCTTAGGTGGAGAACTAGAGAGGGAAGAAGACCAAGGTATTGAGGTAGTATAATGGGGGAGAGTACACATCTAATGACTTCAAGTACTTCTGCAAGGAGGTGGGGATTAAGAGGGGGTTGACAGTCTCATTCAACCCTTAGAAAAATGGGTTTGTGGAGAGAAAGAATCGTTCCATCATTGATTCTTCCAAGGCTATGATACATGACCAACATTTTCATATGTTTTTCTGGGAAAAGGTGTGTAACAAGATAGTATGTGTGTGAAGAATAAGATTACTCACAAAATATTAGGGGACAAGACTCTAAAGGAGGAATTCTCAGGGGTGAAGCCAAAGATAGGACAATTGAGGATCTTTGGTTTTCCATATTACATCCATTTTCCTATGGATAAGAGGATGACACCAGAGCCTTCAGGACATAAGGGTATATTTGTGGGGTACAATGATACCTGAAAGGCTTACAGGATCTTTATTCTAGCACACCAGAAGAAATTTGTGAGTAGAGATGTTAAGTTCTAAGAGAACTTGGAATCTAGGAGTACTCAAGAGTCATCAATGGTGATAGAGGACAAGGAGAAGCAAAATATAAAGGATGAGAAAGAGTCAGCAGTTCATACTTGAGGTGGGTAGCAAGATTCATCCCCTTTCAGTCTTGTCAGGAGACCTAGGTGGCTATAATTATAGACATTGAGGGATGTTGGTGAGGCTCTTATAAGTGTGATCAAAGAGAGAATGCCTTCGAAGAAGTTTTCGAACTATATAACGCGTATGAGTATCATCATTGATGTTGAACCTTTCAGTTTTGAGGAAGCAGTAAATCAGCAGGTATGGCAGGTTGCCATGGTAAAGGAGTACACCTCTATTACGAGGAATGATGTTTGTGACATAGTTCTAAAACCTAAGTGGAAGTCAATTGTGACTTCAAAATGGCTCTACAACATCAAGGATGTTGCATATGGTAGTGTCGAGAAGTTCAAAGAAAGGTTTGTGGCGAGAGGGTTCTCCCAAAAGGAGGGAGTGGAATACAAGTATAAATTTTCTCCAATCTCCAGGTATGCTTCTATTCAAGCTATATTTCAATTTATTTAGTTATGAGGTGGAGAATACATCATATGGATGTGAAAACAACTTTCCTCAATGGGACCATTGAAGAGGAAGTATACATAAAGAAACCTCAGGGATTTGAGGTACATGGAAGGGATTATGATGTGTGTAGGATAAAGAAAGCCTTGTATGGAATCAAATAGGAACCCAGGGCATGGTATTCCATGATTGACATATATTTGTAGAGTATGGGATTTACCAAGAGTGAGGCAGATCCTAACGTGTACTTTATACTTGTTGGGTCAAATCCACTCATAATGGTTCCATGTGTTGATGATTTATTTCTCACAGGTGCATAGGAGCTTGTTGCAGGGTGAAAAGAAGATTTAGCATCTGAGTTCGAGATGACAGAAATTAGATTGATGCATTATTTCTTTGGCTTATATGTATGGAAGGTATCGGGAGAGATCTTCCTTGGTTAATAGAAGTATGTAGTAGAGATATTGAGGAGATTCGGGATGTAGGATTGTACATCGATGACCACACCCATGATTACCACTCTAAATAAGGTTATCACTTTAGATTCAGATTTGGTGGATCCTAGGATATACAGGCAGTTGAGAGGGTTGTTATAACCCTAAATTGCACCACACATGCTTACCTGGCATCAAGCCAATTCATATCCCTTCTTTGCCAAAAATCTGTTGAATAATTCTTTGAAAACCCTCTTGTGTCAAGGCCCATGCGCCCTAACCCATTACTGCATGCGTGTGCACGCTGGCTGACTCACAACAACCTGTGTGTACCTAACAAAGCACGAAAAAAGGAAAGTTTCTGATGGAACAAAAATCTATGGGTAAGCTAACTGAAACTCCCGGCCATGCATGGCCGAGGGTTTTTCCAAAAACCTAGCTCCTTCTAGCCTATAAAAGAATGGGTAGGGGTACCATTTGGAGGAGGAAAAAATATAGCAAAGAAACTTTGCCCATTTATGTAATCCATTGTCCCAACCCTTTAGCCTTTCCTCATGCCAAAGGAGATTTAATGCAAAGCAATTGAAGGATAGAAGAAGAGGAGCCCAGGATCAGGTTCAAGGAGCGGTGGCCGATCTCAGCTTTTTTGTAAGTTGATTCACTTTTAGTAATAAAAAGAATACTTTTCCCGTCCCAATGCATGAATTGTCTATGGTTTGATTAATTTATGCTTGATTTCTAACCCTTGAGTATAGAAGTAGCATGCATGCATAGTTGTTGTTTGTCTTGAGTGCAGGTCATCTGTGGAAGGAGCAGCGCAAGAAAGTAATCGAAGAGCAACGGAGGATCTACATTGAACGCCGGTAATAAGGTTGGTGGTCCTTTTCCATGCATTTACTGTGAAAAAGGGGTTTAAATCTTGGGTTGTAGGTAAAAAAGTAGTTTCTATTCGATCAAAATCTGCATGCAAGTCTGACCCTAGTTTACTATTCTGTAGGGTGTTTTTCCCAACAACATAATTGGTGACCGTACTGGGGAGAATACTCTTTAGGGTTCCTAGATTTATTTAAGTTTTTTGGTAGTTTAAAGATTAGGTTGTCTATTTTTCCTTTGCCTGTCTTTTTCTGTAAGGTCTGAGCTAGCAGGGAGTCTGGTTTTCCATACCAACTTTCCCTAACTTTTGCTTGACTGTAGTTTTCGGGACAAACGGAGGTACACGCGTCCTGCAGAAGGCCAGAACACATGTACCCACACCCTATCCTCGGACAGCCCGCGTGTGAACGCTAGCTATAGAGATAGCAGTAGCATGTAGGAGTTCAGAGAACCTTAGAGGAAATCCTCCTCTTCCCTGTCAGAATTACACATTCTCAGGGGGTTTTCTGGAATCCTGTCTGAGTCTTGCTGGTTCACAGTCCTATCTCAGATTGGCTTTTTTCGCCTTATTATTTATTACATTATTTTTCTTTTACGTTAGAAAGAACATCCAAGCATTTAAGGGACCCTGGTTATCAATACCAGAGGCCTCTTCCTGGACTGGACTATCTGTTTTCATATTTTTTCTTAGAATTTAGATATACACACGACCTGTACAACGTCAACCCATGTGTACACGCTTTCTGTCTTTGTTCATCACGTGTTTGCACGTGTGCTATTTTAGTGACAGTCACATGCTTGGACAGGCTACTTGTTGTTTAGGGTGGGGCAGTCCTCCCCTCCTTTGATAAGAAGTGTTCCTCTCAGGTATTTGAGTCTAGGTTTGAACAGTCAGTAGGTTAGGTCATCTTACCCTTAGCCTTCTTTTTCTCAGTTAATAGTTGACAGAAAATAAAAATAAAAATAAAAAATTATAGTTTTTAGACAAGCGTGAGAGTCTTTGTTTTTTTATTGCCATTGTGTGATTCTTTACTCTGATTCTTTGCGATCTACACTTTAAGCCAGAATTTGTTTTTCTTGGTTTTTTGCTTGTCGGTATTTTCCCTATGTTGCTTTACTAGCACTTAAATAAAAAAAAAAAATCTCTTTTCATTTTCTTCTTTGGTTGAAAGGTGTGTTTCTGCATCATTAACTAGGGAAAAGTATTTTGTTTCGTAAGTTTTTGCAGTTCACTTAGATCATAAGTAGCTCGTATTTGAGAGAAATTCCTTTAAGTTTCTTGTATAAAATCTTAGAAAAAATAATTTTTTTTTTTTTTGTGAAAAGTTGTTGAGATTTTGCATTTAGTAAAAGTCTTTTGTTTCCATCTTTTTTCTTTCATTTTTTTCTTTCATCTTTACACATCATCAGTTTCATCCTCATACCCCTTGACATAAGATAAATCCATAAAAGAAATGCTAATTGTAAAAATCTACTAGACTTTTATGTTTGTAGGGTTCACAAACTAGTTCAGGACTAGAGCCTTGAATTAGGTTAGAGAGGAAACTCTTCAAGGCCATTCAAAACCAAACATTAGAGTCTGAGATAGGGATTTTCTAAGTCCATTTTTGTGGAAGTTATCTGGGACCCCCCTCTAACACAGGGGATAAACACGAGGTCGCGTGCGGAAAGGTAGCGAAGATAACCCCTCCAAAGTCGGACCAATCGTAGTGGAGAACACATCTAGAGGGTTTGTTTTGGGATTCCGTCGTTTGCATTTTCCACGGGGCTTCATGGATATCGAATCCATTCGAGGTCCTTAGTTGTCTTCCGGACCATTTTATTTCGATACCCTTGACAGGTTTCGGGCTTGATACCCTGCTCATTGTGGTCTACCCAACTTTCGACTGTACCCGCCTGGTGATTGTTCGCGTGTTGGCAACCTAGTTGCCAATCTTTTTAGGGACATACACAGGTGAATGCGGGGGTATACCGTGGTACCTAGAATAAACATTGGGCCATGCTTTGCAGAGTATACCTAGAGGGTTCTTCTGTGTTCGAGTTGCACTTGCACTGGTAAGTTGCTCTAGTGTTGGTTGTTGTAATTGTTCTTCCAAATAGTTTAGTGATTGCTTGACTTATCTCTTAGGGGATTCTTTTTAGTGTGTTTTACTTTTGAACGTTTAGACTACCTTAGCATGTCTTGGATATTCTCACATAGTGGAGGATCTCGAGCTCTACCAGTCACGAAGGCTTCTTGGCCTGTTGTCGATTACACTAGAGCCACCCCCGCCACCATTAAGGCGGAAGCTAGACCAACAAGGGTCTTTTGAAGTGACCGGGTTACAAACCTTTGTGCCCGAACAACTCCCAGAGGAATCAACAGCCAATATTGGCTCGGTTGAAACCCCAACCACTGATATCTTGGCACTATTTATTATACCAATCCAATTTCACGAACGCCAGACAATGCCTCACACAGCTATGGAAACAAACGTTGTTACTTCTTCTGGGAATTCTTCAATTCCCACCACAGTTGCTACCATAGGAGAGTCATCTCCTAACTTACCATCATCGGTCCGAGCCACCATTGTCTCAGTCGCAACTACGTCGCACAGTGGACCGAACCCGTCTATGGCAGCGGCCACAAGCCCCTTTACATCTAGTGTGACAGGCCCTTCGTTCTCATACTGTATGCCTAGTTCAGGTACAAGTCCTGTACTAACCTACTCCACTTTACAGACATTGGGTCTAGGGGAAGGGAGCTCTAACGCTCCTCTGCAAGGTCAACTTGGGGGCACTCTTGTCCCTTTTAATGATTTTCCTTACGCAGGAGGTCATATCCCTCCTTCGTCCCCTTCACTTGGTGGTCTTCATCAACAGTCCGCCGGGCAGCCTACACACACTAGTTTATTTGGAGCAGGGAGTCAAGGAACGCCTGCGCACAGTATGCCAGTAGGTTTGACACCATTTTCCTGGAACAAGACATTTGGTAACAACACTTTCTCATCAACCGCTTTCCCATCTGGGGGAAATCCCATTTTTGGACAATCTACTCCTGCACAGGGTACTATTCCTATGCAAGGGGCACATATAGCAGGACCTTGGAACTCAGGACAAGGATCCGTTCCCTCCTCTGGAATGTCATTCTGGGGTAATTCTTTCCACAGTCAATGGAACCCTGGACATACTACTATACCTCTCCCATAAGGACCCGCATGGGGTAATCCTTCCCAAAGTCCTTCGAACACGATGCATGCCCAACACTCTAAGTCCTTTATGGGAAATCAGTCGATGATGTCTCCACAAATGCAAAATCCTTACGTTGGTCAGGGCCATGGTTTCTACCAGAATCTGGGCCAGCAGCCAAACTTTTCCTGGCAACTTGGTGCCAATCAAACTCCAGGACCCTTTTTCCTAGGTTATCAGCAGCAACCCAAACTACCATTCCTGGAAACTTTACACTTGCCAGATTTGACAAGGTTGTTAAACGATCCTATTTGTCACGATCCACGTTGGCCTCCTATGCCGACAAAGTTTCCTTCGGACATTCCAAAGTTCGAGGCCAAGCCTAATGAAGATCCAGGTGATCATGTGACTACCTTCCATCTTTGGTGTTCATCTAACTCATTGAAAGATGACTCCGTACAGTTGTGATTGTTTCAACGAACTCTTATCGGGAGTGTCGCGAAATGGTACATCGAGCTCGATCGCTCAAGATACTTTTCTTTTGGTGAATTGGCGATGGCCTTCCTTAAACATTTCTAGTTACCTGTGAGATACGACACTGGCACAGAGATTCTCGCCAATTTTGAACAGACAATAGTGGACCATATCTCTGATCATATCCGAGAATGGAGGCACCGGAAGAGTCTAATCAAAGTACCAGTCCCACCAGCATTCTTTATTGAGTGGTTCCTTAAGTCTTTGGTCCCACAGTTATCCAAAGACGTCGCAACATCCATATTTTTCTCCGAAGAAGATGCCATCATGAGGGCTCAACAGTTTGAGCTCATCTATTCTCAGTCTAGTTTATTGTACAACATCTTGCCAGATGCGCCACGTTCGACACTGGATAAAACTAAACAAAGAGTTGGACCACATGCCGATGGTATTGTTGGTTCAGCACAAACTAAGTCCACTGAGCAATTGACCAAACAGTTGCAAAAGATATCCATACAACACACAGTGGCCAGCCAAACTACTGCTTTGGCTTCTCCCCCTACCCAAACGTCGAAAGTACACACCGTGCATTTGACTAACCCAAAGGCCACCCAGCAGCCTGAAGGGAAGAAAAAACAACGAAAGAAGGTTAAGGGGGATAAAAAACCCACTGATAATGATGGAGGGGACAACACAGAAAAATGGAAGGCGAGGTATCCATGCAACTTGTGCGCAGAGGACCACCCTACCCATCTTTGTCCTCGACTTGCAGAAGCCCAAAATTTTGTCACACAGCAACAGTAGATAATGTTGACTAATCTCTTTCAACATGGACAAAATTTAACTCAAGCCTCTACAAGCACAGAAGGGGGAAGCCAAGAAACCTTCCCTCCTCCAAACAATCCCTCATTCACGAAAGTATATATGGTTAGGGGTGATGCTTTCATAACGACTAGAGCGCACGACTATAGTAAACCAAGTGCTTCTGAGAAGGGTAAAGAAGTTGATCTCCCATCTCTTCCTCTACAGATCGAGAAGACGTTGGGAGAAACAATGACATGCATTCCAAAGGATGCATTTAAAAAAGATTCTCACAACCCCAACACAAGGGCTGCCCAGAATTACTCTGTGGTGGAGGATTTATCACAAACCCCTTGTGCGATGTCTGCTCTGGAGGTCCTCCAGAGCTGCCCTGCTCAG
>JASDQU010504252.1:5817-16566 GCA_032191745.1 Picea mariana | reverse complement strand
GCCTCAAAAATGGGAATAGTAACGAGTCACTGGGCTTATGCCCTCAAAAAATATATACAAGTAGGTGCTCGTGGAACATAAAAAGTCTAAGTCTATTCAGGGCCTATGGGCCCTGTTATAATCATCCACAGCATGGGATAAATGCCTAAACAAACGTACCCATGTCTGAGGTGCCCCCACAACATGAGGTTGCATGGATGGCGGCAGTTCCTCTATCTTTGCCATCAGGACTGTGCGAGTGAGCACTGTGAAGTTCCGCTCAACTCATCTAAGGACCCTCTCGGCCTCTCCGGCTGGGAGGTTCCCTGCTACTGCTGCTCCCCCAGCGGTAGCAGCCGCGAATTTTGGCCATGGACGACACCTGTTCCGTGCATAATCGGCAGGTCGCATGGGTCCCACATCTGCATGCAACAAACGTTTACCCATCAAATACTCTGGCATACAAAAAAATGATATATATAAAAAAAATACATAAAAATTACATATGAAAACAAAAAAAACTACAAAGGTGGAGACTTACCCATCTCCCCTTGCTCCTCACCAGGAGACACGGGTATCTCAGGATCTCTAGAGAAATATATCCCTGCATACAGGTAGTCCTCAATCACAGGGCTCTGTCATGATAGCCAAGCAAAGAAATCATCGTTGAAGGACTCAACGGTCCTTCCAACACCCTGTCGCGGTAATAATACTCCCCATCTACACACTGTAGAGAAAGAGGCCTAATGTCCTCATACTACAACCCGAGGACTGAAACTCGAAACTCTCTCTAAAAAGAACGAACACAAGATGGTCCCAAACCTGAAGTTCCTCTGTGTCCGTTGTCGATAATCTGTCAATTGCCTCTTCATGCACTCGAGCAGTGTGGTACTCCAGTCAAAAATTTGTGCATTCATGCACTGGATGGCACAGTTCATTTGTGCGCGTGAAGCCTGATGCAAGGTTGTTGAGCCGGTAATCTGCCCAATCAGTAACAATATAGTCTGCATTGCTAATTTAGTAATCTTGCTAATGGGTACCTGGGAGCCCACATGGTCAGTCCCAGCCTCACAATGCTCAACTATCAATTCTGAGATCTTGCTCAGCCCCACAGGAAACGTCCGGAACTTGACTGGTTCCCCTCTCCTTGAGAGGCTAGTCAGAAAGTAGATATCCTCAGTGGTGGGCACCAGTGATTGCCCCTCTAGCATAAATGTCTCTGCATCAAGGTGTCAGTAGTCAATCAAGGCATTCAGTAGCCTTGGTTGTTCACGCATAAATGGACATAGAAAGAATTTGAGTAAACCACATTGCATTAACACGGCCACAACATTTGGATCTGCTGCCACCAACTCACTGATTGCCTCATGCTCCCTTTCCCTCCACTCGATACACATCCTGCCAACACAACAAGGTAAAGGAGGGTCAGTACTTCCTTTTAGTTTTCTTTTTCATCATAAAAGGGGGGTACATGTGGGCTATCAAGGTGACAGTCGCGTGTACACGCGGGCAGACTTTACTCTGCTCGAATGTACACACGGCCTGTCCAAAGACAGCCCGCATGTACCTAGGGCCGACCATTTTAAGGTCGACGCCCACCCAAAAAATAAACTAAACAATGAAATTGAAGTATTGAATAGCTAGATAAGGGAGTTTGTACTTACTTGGTCCAAGCAGGAGTTTGTTTCGTCCACTGTAGCTCCCGGAATCACCGTTTTTGGCAAAGGGGGTCTTTTGGCTCCAGAGTCAATTTCCAAATCAGCAATGGTGATAATGAGCTGCCAGCTTCTATTTATAGACTTTTTGGTCTCTTTTTGTCACTTTTTTGTTCTCCCTTATCAGTTTCTTTATACCAAAAACCATTTAGAGTGATTCAAGAGTTATATGGGAGGGATTTGATCGGGTATTGGGACGTTTTTTTTTTTTTGAGTTTTGAGAAAATATTGACGGTCCATAAAAAAAGGAAAATCAAAAATCAACTTGAGCATATAGGTTAGGTTACCATTCCAACTTTTGCATCTCGTTGTCTTTTTCTTCTGCTATAGGATTGATCCCATTAGGTTGTGACACGAAACAGTCATATCTCTCTAGAAGTGTCGCAACTTGGTGGTAGAGCTTACCAGAACATGGATGCCCTAGGTAGGTCTTGGTTGCATTATGGTGTCCATGCCGTTTCTAAAAACACTATAGGCTCAAGATTCCGTATAGTCTTTCCTGAATATGAGTTTGAGCCTCATTTGCATGAGTCTTTTTCACTCTTTGTCTCACCCTCAGGAATCCCAAAAAGTAACGGGTCTCCTTTTAATCCCTTTTCAGACCCTCTAAAAATGAAAGGATTGTCAAGCGATCTTGTGGCCTTTCATGCTCGTTAAAATGAAATTTGAAGTCACATCTGTCCAGCGGTAGTTTACCCCTTTTTCTGTCCGGACGGTCAACTATACGAACAAAGGTATACTCTATTGAATTCCCATTCTTTAGAAGTGTACTCTCAGGTATAATTTTATTCCTTTTTTGGGCCTGAGGGACTAAATTTATGAAAAAGAAACCCCCACGGAGTCCATAGTTAAGCTCTTTTTAGACTCCCTAAAATTGAAAAGATCGTCGAGTGACCTTATTCTTTCACACTCGTTAAATTGGTCTAGAAGAATATTCCTGACGGAGTCCATAGTTAAGTTTTTTTCAGACTCCTTAAAAGTGAAAAAATAGCCGAGTGATCTTGTCCTTGTCACACTTGTTAAAATGGTTTTGAATTGACGTCTAATCGGTGCTAGTTTAATCCTTTTTTCGAACCGACTAGACTATTGTCGAAAAAGGTACCCCAACAGAGTCTCCTTTTATGCTTTTTCAAACTCTCTAAATATGAAAAACAATCGAGCTTTCCTTCTCTGGGCTCGTTAAACTTACATCGAAGGACATTACCATTGTGTGTTCTATCAATCGCATTTGCATACCTTATCCACTAGCCTTGTGATAGTTTACTTCTGCGTCTTAACACCTTTGGCCCCCAGAGGATTTTCCCCGAGTATCATTTTACCAGAACATCAGTCTCGTCCTTGTGCCTTGAGCTTGTATGTTTGTAGTACTCGTTCCTCCATTGTAACGTAATATTCCTTTATTCTTTTTCCAAAATTATTGAAAAGAACAAAATAATCAAATATACCCCAATTCATATCCCTTCTTTGCCAAAACTCTGCTGAATAACTCTTTAAATCCTCTTGTGTCAAGGCCCACATGCCCTAACCCATTACTGCACGCGTGTGCATGCTGGCTGACTCACAACAGCCCGCGTGTACCTAACAGAGCACGAAAAAAGGAAAGTTGCCGACGGAACAAAAAGCTATGGGTCAGTTAACTGAAACTCCCGGCCATGCATGGCCGAGGGTTCGTCCAAAACCCTAGCTCCTTCTAGCCTATAAAAAAAGGGATAGGGGTACCATTTGGATGAGGAAAAAATATAGCGAAGAAACTCTACCCATTTACGTAATCCATTGTCCCAACCCTTTAGCCTTTCTTCATGCCAAAGGAGATTTATCGCAAAGCAGTTGAAGGATAGAAGAAGAGGAGCCCAGGATCAGGTTCAAGAAGCGGTGGGCGGTCTCAGCTTTTTTGTAAGTTGATTCAATTTCAGTAATAAAAAGAATACTTTTCCCATCCCAATGCATGAATTGTCTATGGTTTGATTAATTTATGCTTGATTTCTAACCCTTGAGTATAGAAGTAGTATGCATGCATAGTTGTTGTTTGTCTTGAGTGCAGGTCATCTATGGAAGGAGAAGCGCAAGCAAGTAATCGAAGAGCAACGGAGGATCTACATCGAATGTCGGTAATAAGGTTGGTGGTCCTTTTCCATGCATTTATTGTGAAAAAGGGGTTTAAATCTTGGGTTGTAGGTAAAAAAGTAGTTTCTATTCGGTCAAAATCTGCATGCAAGTCTGACCCTAGTTTTCTAGTTTGTAGGGTGTTTTTCCCAACAACAAGTGTTCTTGATGTATTTGGTCAACACCAAGCCAGATATTTGTTTTGTTTTGAACACCTTGAGTTATATCATGGTGGAGCCGAGGTAGGTGCATTAGATCGCAACGAAACATGTGCTCAAGTACTTGAGAGGTACAATGCAGTATGGACCGAGATATCTTGGAGGAGATGAAGTGGATTTGCAAGGATAGATAAACTTGTATTAGGAAGGAAGTGAAATAGATAGAAACAACACCTCAAGGTGTTTCTTCATCTTAGGATCAGCAGTTATTACCTAGTTCAGCAAGAAGAAGAATTCTATAGCAATCAGTTCAATAGAGGCAGAGTATATGGCAGCAAGTATGGCTAGTTGTGAAGTTATTTTTCTTCAAAAATTTATTACAGGTTTATTTGATTAGGAGTTGGATCCTATAATCATATACTGCGATAATCAGATTGGCTAAGTGACATATCTCAGAAAGAATACTGTAAGTAAGTTTATAGGTCTCGGAAGAAAGAACGTATTCCTTGACTTGCATAAGTTAGACAACATGAGAAGGACTTATGATATGCTGACAATCATTAAAGACCAAACAATATCCAGTATTTATATAGGAGAAGGAGGATAATAAAGATGTAGAAAATAAATGTTCAAGATGAAGAGAAAAATGGATACTCAGATATAGTTGATGAGATGCATGTAACTGCAGGTTGTTCCAATATTGTTCTTATAGATGTAGAGGGAGCAGGTTGATATAGTATGAATTCATAAATAAATAAATGTTTGAACTCAAGAAGGAACCCAGGATATTACTGAAGAAAACTTCAAGGATGACGATTAGAAGCTCTTAGTTTGGTGCAATAGGGAGCTATGTCTCCGAGTTTGAAATGGAGGATCGTGATTTGGGCTAGTTAGGAAAGCATATGGATGGTGCCCAGATATTTTAATCAAGATGAAATTTATCCAGTAGATGCATGGTGCCCAACAGATGGGTAGCATGGTATTATACCATGGAAAGATTTTGAACGACACGAGATTTTTTCCAGATCCCATAGCTAGACCTTCGTAGAAAAGAGAAGAGACCTTCATAGAGAAGGAAAAAGCAATCCCATAGGTATACCTTCATAGAGAAGGAGAAAGAGAAGTGACCTTCATGGAGAAGGAAGAGACCTTCGTAGAGAAGGAAGAGACCTTCGTAGAGAAGGGGAATGAGAAATTTTCCAAGATTGGCCTCTGTCCAGGTGTTGAGTTTTGGATACTCTAGGGACATGCTAGAATTCCCTCATAGAGAGGGGTGTGACCACCCTCATAGAGAGAAGTATGGATGTTTATCCAAGGGGCAGCGGGCAAATACTCTCCTCTGGCCAAGGATTGAGTAGCCTAGAACACAAACCTTGACCATGTGGAATGGTTAGTTGGCTCTTGAGGTTTGTGTCGTGATCTTATGTGGATCATGGAAAAGGAGTCTAGTCTTGCCCAGGGTATCATATTAGCTTCTCTAGTTCATGTGGGATGACTAGGAGTGAAGCTATGGTAGTAGTCCTCCCGAGTGGATGGGTGAGGTAGATGACTACAAGAGAAGGGATAACATAAAAGGAATTGAAAAACTCATAGAATATCTTTTGTGTGAAGATAAGACATCTTCTGTGTGAAGATAAGAAAGAGTATCTTCTGCGTGAAGATGAAAGAAAGAAAGAGTATCTTCTACGCGAATATAAAGAGAACAAAACTTTCGATGATTTATAGATATGCCAATCGTGATGCGACCAAGTGGATTATATTGACTCCTCTTGTTATCCAGTTGATATTGTTACCCAGTTAATGATGTTGATGATGTTACCCATTTGATGATGTTCCCGAGTTGATGATGTTATCTAGTGGATGTTGCTACCCAGTTGATGATGTTATCCAGATGATGTTGTTACCCAGTTGATTCTTTTTCCCTCTCTCTCTCTCTCTCTCCTGATGATGTTGTAGAATACCCTTCTTGTTAAGGGAGGGTGTTGAAATATTGTAACTACAAAGAGTATTCTATTTATTATTGATTTATTATTCATTAGATCAATCCCCTTTTTTGGATTGATCAGGTCGAAAATTGTAATTGAACAAATCCCCTTTTGTGGATTGATCAAAACATAATTGTAAATATGCAAATTAAGAAGTCGTCCCTCAAGAAAAGTAGAGTGGTTCTAACCACCCAGAAAGACAAGTCGGCCCTGCCAGTGAAAAGACACCTCATTTCAGCGCTTGCCAGTTTGTATAAATAAAGGAAGGCATCCACTCATTTGTTCTCTCACTCTTCTCATGCATCTAGTGCGCAAGTATTGAAGGAAGCTGCAGTTAAAAGTTTCCGGAAGAAGGAAGAGAGAGAGGCACATTGCTTGGGAGAGTATATTCTCTAGTGTTTGGTTTATTGTCTTGGCATTGTATTGGATATCTATATTAAGGAAGTTTTTGTTGGGTTTTCTTCCCCATGAGGGTTTCCCAGGATAAATGTTGTGTATCTTGTGATTGTTTTTCTCTCAGTGATCCTATATATGACATGGTTATATAGTAAATGGTAAAATAAACCTAATAATATCTTAAAATTTAACAAGAAACACGTGCAGGTATGTACAGGTCAGTATAGGGGAAATTTTCAGCAACATGTTATTTCCAAGGTAGGTTATCAGGTCTTAGGGATGGAAACAACATTCATAATATTTCAAGACAAATTGGAAGGAGCATCCAATTTCCTCTCTTGGAAAGCAAGAGTAACTTTGGCATGGAAAAAGTAGTTGTTCCACCGACGGATCCAAAAACATTGGAAGCTTACAATAAGAAGGAGATCAAAGCACAGAGGGTCATCTTGCGTTCAATGAAAGATCATATAATTCCTCACTTATGTGAGAAGAATACAAAATATGTGTTTAATGCCTTGGTAGGGTTATTCCAGAGAAAAAACATAAATAAGAATATGGTATTGAGGAATAAAATCATATCAATGTAGATGTCTATATCTGAAAATGTTACCAGATACTGCAGGAGTGTCACATAGGTGCATGATCAACCTACAACGATAGGGGAGAAAACAGAGGAGGCAGAGCTCGTGAATATGGTATTGACTGGTCTTCCCAATTCATGGGAACAATTTGTCAAGGGATTCTATGCTCGGGAACATCTACCATATTGGTAGAGGATTTGGGATGGTTTCATCCAAGAAGAGACTTGGGAGGATTCTAAGAAAAGAAATAAAGGAGGTAGTGAAGATAAATTCTCTCTTGTCAGTAAGACAAGGGCAAAGGAAAGAGTTATATCAAGAAGGGTAATAGTGATGGAGGTTCATCACATCCAGGGAAGAAGAAGGACTTGAGTAAAATCATGTTCTTATCATGTCATAAGAATGGAAATTATGCATCTGAGTATTAAGAGAAGAAGAATAAGGGTAATGGAACGACACAAATAGAAACATTAGTAGAGATGAAACTTGATGATTTTGCAATGAATTTTGAGAAGTACTACTCACGCGTTTCTTTCATTTCTACCAGCACAGCTGCAAGGAGTGCTTGGTTCTTGGAAAATGGTGCATCTCATCATATGACAGAATCATGAGATCTATTCAGAAATCTAACAAAGAGGGACTCGGATCTTCATGTGAAACTTGGTGATGATGTCAGGTATGTTGTGAAGGGAGAGGGGAAAATTATGTTCCATCTTGAGTCAGGAGGTTCGTTGGATTCCTAGGATGTGCTTTACATATCAGGTTTGAAGAAGAAACCTCTTTCAGCCTCAGCTATAGAGGATATGGGTTTTTTCATTACTTTTTAGAGAGGGAAAGTACGCATACATCCAGAAAACGCTAGCCCACACAACAAAGTAGTTATTGTGGTTAGAAAAGGCACTTTATACAAGTTATAGGGAATTCTTGTTCAAGATTTGGTACACGAAAGTGACAGCCTATGTGATTTTTGTCACAAAAGGTTGGGACACCTACTCTACAGGGATTTTTTGATTATGAGGGGGATTGTTACAATTCCACCATAGTTCGGTATTGAGCAGTAGGGAGTGTGTAGAGGGTGTGCACTTGGCAATAATGCCAAGGAGTATTTTTCGAGAAGAGAGAGTAGGTCCAAGGGAGCTTGGATCTTGGCCATTGAGATGTGAGTGGGACAATGCCAGTACCATCATTATAAGGATCGTCATACTATGTGACATGTATTGATGATTTTTCCAGGAAAACCTAGATCTTCTTTATGAAGACCAAGGATTAGGTCTTCAGTCAGTTCAAAGAGTTCAAGGCTCAAGTGGAGAACCAGAGAGGGAAAAATATCAAGGTCTTGAGGTAGTATAATGGGGGAGATTACACATCTAATGACTTCAAGTATTTCTGCAAGGAAGTGGGGATTAAGAGGGAGCTGACAGTCTCATACAACCCTCAGCAAAATGGGGTTGTGGAGAGAAAGAATCATTCCATCATCAATTCTTCCAAGGCTATGATACATGACCAACAGTTGCATATGTTTTTGTGGGACAAGGCGTGTAACATGGCAGTGTGTGTGTGCAAAATAAGATTACTCACCTAATATTGGGGGACAAGACTCTAGAGGAGGCATTCTCAGGGGTGAAGCGAAATATAGGACAATTGAGGATCTTTGGTTTTCCATCTTACATCCATTTTTCTATGGATAAGAGGATAACACCAGAGCCTTTAGGACATAAGGTTATATTTTTGGGGTATAATGAGACCTCAAAGGCTTAAATGATCTTTATTCTAGCACAGTAGAATAAAATTGTGAGTATAGATGTTAAGTTCTAAGAGAACTTGTAATCTAGGAGTACTCAGGAGTCATCAACGGTGATAGAGGACAAGGAGCAACAAGATCTAAAGGATGAGAAAGAGTTAACAATTCATGCTTGACGTGGGTAGGAAGATTCAGCCCCTTCCAGTCTTGTTAGGAGAACTAGGCGGCTATAATTACAGACGTTGAGTGATGTTGGTGAGGCTCTTATAATTGTGATCAAAGAGAGAATGCCTCCGAAGAAGTTTTCAAACTATATTGCGCATATGCGTATCATCATTGATGTTAAACCTTTCAATTTTGAGGAAGCAGTAAATCAGCAGGTATGGCAGGATGCCATGGTAAAGGAGTGCACCTCTATTATGAAGAGTGATGTTTGTGACATAGTTCTGAAACCTAAGGGGAAGTCAATTGTGAGTTCCAAATGGCTCTACAAGATCAAGGATGTTGCAGATGCTAGTGTCAAGAATTTCAAAGCAAGGTTTGTGGTGAGAGGGTTATCCCAAAAGGAGGGAGTGGACTACAAGTAGAAGTTTTCTCCAATCTCTAGGTATGCTTCTATTCAAGCTATATTTCTATTTCTTTAGTTATGAGGTGGAGAATACATCATATGGATGCGAAAACAACTTTCCTCAATGGGATGATTGAAGAGGAGGTATACATAGAGAAACCTCATGGATTTGAGGTACATGGGAGGGATTATGATATGTGTAGAATAAAGAAAGCCGTGTACATAATCGAATAGGAATTGAAGGAATGGTATTCCATGATTGACATATGTTTGTAGAGTATGGGATTTACCAAGAGTGAGGTGGATCCTAATGTGTACTTCATACTTGTTGGGTCAAATCCACTCATAATGGTTCTATGTGTTGATGATTTATTTTTCACGGGTGCACAGGAGCTTTTTGCAAGGTGAAAATAAGATTTAGCATCTAAGTTCAAGATGATGGAAATTAGATTGATGCATTATTTATTTGGGTTATAGGTATGGAAGGTATTGGGAGAGATATTCCTTGGTTAAGAGAAGTATGTAATAGAGATCTTGAGGAGATTTAGGATGGAGGACTGTACATCGATGACCACACCCATAATTACTAGTCTGAAGAAGGTGATCACTTCAGATTCAGATTTGGTGGATCCCAGGATATATAGATAGTTGAGAGGGTCCTTGATGTATTTGGTCAACACCAAGCCAGATATTTGTTTTTTTGTGAAGACCTTAAGTCAGATCATGGTGGAACCGAGATAGGTTCATTGGATCGCAACAAAACATATGCTCAATTAATTGAGAGGTACAATGGAGTATGGATTGAGATATCTTGGAGGAGATGAATTGGAGTTGCAAGGATAGATAGACTCATATTAGGAAGGAAGTGCAATAGATAGAAAAAACACCTCGAGGTCTTGCTTCATCTTAGGATCAGTAGTGATTACCTAGTTCAGTAAGAAGAAAAATTATATAGAAATCAGTTTAGCAGAGGCAGAGTATATGGCAGCAAGTATGGCTAGTTGTGAAGTTATTTTTCCTCACAAATTTCTTACAGGTTTATTTGATTAGGAGTTGGATCCTATAATGCTATATTGCGATAATCAGATTGGCTAAGTGACATATCTCATAAAGCATATTGTAAGTAAGTTTGCAGGTCTCGAAAGAAAGAAATTATGCCTTGACTTGTGCAAGTTAGACAACATGAGAAGGACTTATGATATGGTGACAATCAGTAAAGACCAGACACTATCCAATATTTATATAGGAGCAGGAGGCTAATAAAGATGCAGAACATAAATGTTCAAGATGAAGAGAAAGATGGATACTCTGATATAGTTGATGAGATGCAGGTAACTGTAGGTTGTTCCAATAATGTTCTTGTAGATGTAGAGGGAGCGGGTTGATCTAGTATGAATTCATAAAGAAATAAATGTTCGAACTCAAGAAGGCACCCAGGATATTACAGAAGAAAACTTCAAGGGTGACTATTAGAAGCTCTTAGTTTGGTGCAATAGGGAGCTATGTCTCCGAGTTCGAAATGGAGG